>OENT01001474.1:0-16969 GCA_900239685.1 Rotaria macrura
TATGACTAATCATAGAAATTGTCCGATTGATTCATATGATGACTTGTATAACCAGGATGAAATGAATCGACGATTGAGATGGATTCAATCTATACGATTGTCATTGAATATCCAATAATTGTGTTTTCTCTAAATAGAGAATAGTAAATCAACCATGTCATATGTTGCTAATATTGATCGCGTGCGGACGGAGAAGGTCTTCTTTTCACATCGTTTTGCGATCTTTGAAGTCCGATTGTTTCGGACTCTTCGTTCAAGTGTCTGATGCATAGAGTTCGGGATGTTTTGTCTTTAGTCTGGGACGATTTGTAGAATTGTTATCGTAGGTATTTTTCGTAATTGTGACTTGTTAATGACATTAAGGATTCCGGGTTATATTCGGTAGTATGAACGTTTTTGCGTTCCACTTTCATGCGTCTTTGTTTCGTCCTATAATGTTGTTGCTTTTGGTTATACCAAATGGGAGTTTCGGAGTGATTTTAATTACTGATATTTTTTTCTTATGTGTTGTAGTTTTTTTTTTAGGGATGTCTTTTGTTTCTATTCACGTGTTTTTAGTCGGTGATTTATGCGTTGAATTCCTAGAGAAGGTTCTCACTTTTGCGACTGCTTTCTTTTTATGTTCTCGAGTTCGAAACCCTCGATTATTTGGATGAAGGAATAGAGCTTGTTTTTAATTAGTAGTTCGCTCGGTGTGATAGCGAAGTTTCACATTGGCGTTTACGGAGTTCCGCTTTTTGTTTCATCTGTTTCACGTGGTTCTTTTGTCCGCTTATATCTTATGAAAGGATATTTCTAGGATCCTTGTAATGTGGTGTTTGTTTACCTGCGTGTCTATGATAGGGCACCCGACCTCTTTTATTTTGTAGAAATAGTTTTTTCCGTTGTTGTGTTTTGTTGTATTATATTACATCTCTCTTGTGTTGCCGTCTCTTTCTCTCGTATTGTCTCTCTTTTGTTGTTTCTGTCTCTTTCTTTATCTCTCTCTCTCTCTCTCTCTCTTTTCTCTGTGTGTCTCCTATTGTCTTTCTTTTGTTGTCTCTCTCTGTCTCGCTTGGGTTATCTTTTCTGTATCTGTGTATACGTCCTTTCTGCTTTGTTTTCTCCATCTTCCTCCGTTTCTTTTCTTCCTCGTCCTCTGTTTTTCTTTATCGCACATTTGACCATGTGCTGCATTCGGAGTCTATTTATAATATTGTCTGTGTATAATTCATTTCAGATAAGTTTTTATGATGCGTGGTAATGTCTTATGGTATGAAAGCGGAACAATTTATCTAATGTTGGATTTATATTCCTTATTGAGGTATGTATATGCTTTCATGTTTAACCAAAACCTATATCTACCTATGTGAGATGGGTTTTACTTACTTTATCGTTCTTCGTCTTTGAATTTCCTTGGCTCGTTTGTGTTACGTAAGTACTTGATTTACGAACTTTGAGAATGTGATTGTTTTCTTAAATTAGACAAAACGTTTTTATATGGTATATAAAGAAATTCCTAAGGATACTCACCAGTTAAAATCTAATAATGTTTCTAGAATATCGAAGAGGAACTTCATATGTAGGATCATGTTTAAGCGGGGAAGAGTAATATAGAGATCATTGGTATTTATTTACACTATGTACAACAAAGATATATCTAGTAATTATTGAGTCGAATCTATAATTAAAAGAGCTGTTTTAATTGAAGTTCGAAATACGATCGCTTTTTCCTTACGTGTTACTGTTGGAAGACGCAACCTAACGGTTTTCGTTTTCCTTTTTTTTATTCCAATGCCATTCGGAAATATGTATAGTGGCATAGACCTTTCGTTGCCGTTCAATTTCGGTTCTCTGGCTTTTATCAAAAGCGATTCTTTAATTTTTAGTCGATATCTATATCGCTCCATTAGTAAGATACTAAAGTCATCTTTGGTAAACATATGATGTGTTTTAACATAATGTTTGCTAATAGCTGATTTTGGTACTGGAGATTTTTCATTGGTTAACTTTAGCGTAGTTTGTTTCAATAATTCATTAATATCATCACTGTCAAGTCTAATGGATTTAGTTGGAAGTTTTCCACTTCTTGATCGTGTTATAGGACCATTATATAAACTTATTGTTTTTTTTTCTTTTGATTTTCGGTTTTTATTTAATTGTGGCATTATTAGAGTTTGAGGTAAAAATTTTTTTTGATCTAATAGATGCTCTTTAATACGAGTTTTAAAATGTCGACATGTTTGTCCTACATATGAATTGTGACATTGAGAACAAGTTGCTTCATAAACGACACCGGATTTTAATTCATGTGGTACAGGATCTTTGCTTGTGAAACAACGTCCAATACGATCTAAAACGTCATATACAACACGTACTTTTTTAACTGGATATTGTTTAGCAACCGTTGATGCTACACGCTGTCCATAAACTTCAGATTCTTTTCCTAAATACGGTATTTTAAGAACTACAGTATCAGTACTCAGAGTTGTTGGTTTAGGAGCAGGACGTACGTATTTAATGTTTAGTTGACGTCGAATAATTGACTCCACAAAATTGCTAGGGTAGCCATTCCTCTTCGATATTTTTCGAATAAACTGAAACTCTGCATGTAGTGCTGCATAAGATGAACATATTTGAACAGCTCGATAAACCATAGTAGAGATGGCATTGTATTTATAATGCTTCGGAACGAAGCTTGTCCATTTTGTTATTAGACCTGTGAAGGTCGGTTTTCTGTAGATCCTTGTTTGAAAACCGATACCTTCTCGTCTTTGAATAAGTACCTCAAGAAATGGCAGTTTGTGTGTAACTGGATCTTCTGCTTGATCAGTGAACTTAATAGAAGGATGAAGTTTTGAGAGCTCAGCACAAACATTTTTGGTAGAAAATTTTGGATCCATTAACACAAAGGTATCATCAACATATCGTTTCCAGTAAACGATGCCCAAATTTTCAAACAGTGCTAAATGTTTTCTCTCAAAGTCTTGAAGAAAAATTTCAGCAAGTAGAGGAGCTAATGGAGAGCCCATTGATACACCATCTGTTTGATCGTAAATTTTCCCGTCAAACAGAAAATGAGATTTCTTCGTTGCAAAAGTCAGGAGTTTCTTCAAATCGTTCCGTTCAATTAATGGTGGTACAGGTCGAGTTTCATATAATTCTTTGAGAATAATATTAATTGTCTCATTAATAGGTATATTCGTATACAAACTAGTGATGTCAAATGATACCATTTTATAGTTTGAGAGAGGCTTATCTAATGCTAGCAGATCTTTAAAAAAAGAAAATGAATCTCGAATCATATTCTTGCTGTTTATCAGATCAGATAGCATTTGAGTAAGAGCCTTCCCAAGACCGTAATTAAATGTTCCAATTGATGATAGAACAGGTCGACCTGATATTGGTTCTTTATGAACTTTCGGCAGTCCATACAATCGTCCAGGATTAGATCCAGTAGGTCGTGCCAGATAATAAAATTGATCAGTAATATGACCTTGGTCGTGTAATTTTCGTAAAAAATACGTCAAACTATTCTCTCTTTTGAGCGTAGGGTCTTCAGAAAGACAAGCGAATTTAGATGAATCATTGAGAATAGAATATATTTTGTTCAAATAATCTTCTCTATCCATCAAAACAACTCCTCTTCCTTTATCTGGACGAGTAACAATTATTGATGTATCTTCTTTTAACTTTTGCAGTAATTCACGATAATTTTGCTGCTTACAATCTAATGTAGCTTTTTTAAATTTACATTGGTCGGTTTTTCGTAGAAACGACATAGTTAGGGAACGTAAATCACTAGCCAAACTCAGCTCTGCTGGGTTACAAATACGAACATCGCTTTCAACAATGGCTTCATTTCCCTTGTGTTCCCTGATGAATTTCTTGTGATGTTCATAAATGTCAGTAACTCGATGAAAAAATGTTTCGACATTACCAGCAATATTTAAGGCATCGATAGATCTAGGTGGTAGTGAGTAATCCAATCCATTAGAGAGACAAATCTTCTCTTCGTCTGACAGTATGCGTGATGAAAGATTTGTTAACACTTTTGAATTATTAAAAGAAGTTGATTTATAAACGGGAATCAACGACAACGATTTATTATTTAATTTTGTTCGCTTTTCTTCAGATCTGTGATAACATTCCGATGAAATAAGTTGATAGAGATGTTCAAAAAAATCAGCAGACGACAATTGACGAAGTAATGTGAGTGAATAATTATACATTTTCTTTAATTTCCCCAATTCTTTATATTTCCAACTCATTTCGACATTAAGGAGTCTACGTTGGCAATCCTTGTAAACTGGTGAAGATGATAAGTGATGGCTCGCAGTTTTGAACCGTAAGAAACAAGGAAAGATATTATTAGACCGACAATATTTTAGAAATTCGATATCATATTGAACGACTTCCACACGACAGCATAGTTTCTTCACACTACGATAAACATACAACAAATGCTCCCCATGATGAGCCCGAATGAAATTTTCGATATCCGCCACAGCATAATAACATTGAGAATAAGATAACGCCATCAAGATATATTATTCGAAGCTACAAATTAGAGAAATCAATAATAGAGAAACAAAAACACCGACATCACCTGATAAACAACAGGATAACCAGAAAAAAGATCACTAAAACTATCGATGCGAACAAAACAGGACTCCACTAATCAAATTCCACAAACGAACCCTCATCCGAGCGACAAATTAAAATCAACACTGCAAAGATATCGCATAAACCCGATCGAGTTCTAGTCCACTCTACGCCACAACATAATAAAAAAACCCGACACAACAATTTGAAAAAAAAACTAAGACTATTTCGAGGAGACCAAATAAAGAACGCCCTAGATAATCTTGAATCTGAGGAAAAAAAACACTGGGATATGTAAAGCAATGAAATTATACACCCTTCTAGATGAAACAAACAACCACACAGACGATATTAGAAATGAATTCCCATACCAGGAACCACCAAATGCAAGATTCTACACAAAACACATCTAGGAAACAAATCAACATTCAAACCACGAAAACAAAATCAACAACTAAACAATAAACATAACCGATATAAAGTTAAAATAATCCGCCACACTTAGAGGAAAAAAACTTGATTTTTACGCCATGATTTAAATCCATCCCATGATCATCATATGAATCAATCGGACAATTTCTATGATTAGTCATATTATCGTCAATGTGATCGAATAAATTACTCAAGAAACAACGACAATGACCAACAACATCACTCATCACATTATTCAATGTTAGTCTCAAATTCTGATGATGGTCGAAAAAGACCGAAAATTCAATTTTAGAAAATTTTTTGTCATACTTATATATGAAAAAAGTTCATTACGAATCGAAAGTTTTCGATTCTAAATTATTTACATGTTGCAAAGAATTAGTTCACTCGAACATTCATTCAATTTAATACAAAAACACGTATCCATGTTTATTCGGAAATAATTTTTTCCTTTTAGTTTGTAAAATAAAATATTGATTCGTATACAACTCGACAAGGGCTACAAGACTAACATACTTAATAATTGCCGGCAGAAAGTCGATGGAAATCTGCGAGGAGCTGCATGGAAATAGTATCCGGTTGAATGAACTAATGGCTTTGCTTCAACTAATTGTATGATTATGTGTAGCTGCATCAGTATTTTCATGTTATCTTTGAAATTGGTGCGGCATAGCACCGTTCACTAGACACTTTCTTTTTAAAATCGTGTATAAAAATAATCTGAAGTAGAAGCAAGTAAATTTTAAGATGGAAACGAAACTCTTCTGCTATCGGTATGTTGAATTCGTTGACTATTCTTCTGTACTCCATAATGCATACATAGTAATGAGTCTAAATGCTTGAAAAATACCACGGTACGCATGGAGTAAGTAACATTCAATTCAATATATCGTTCAACGAAAAACGAAACAACTATTGTCTAAAGGACTCTCGCACACTGAATATAAACTCAAAATGATAGCTATTACATATTTTCGAATTTCTGAGCTACCCAAACCTAATAACTCTACTGTCTATTCACTCATCTAAACAGTAGTTTTGTGTTTCAAATATTTCAAGAGAGTTCTGAATACAAAGGTGTACTCTGGAAGTTTTTTCGCAGCATGTATTCGTATTGAACAAAGTCGTCTTTCCCTTAGCTGGTCTCTAGTGTCCCTCTCGAGTACAATGGTGTGTATGTAGAACAGTAGTTGTTATTTTCACTAAAACTCACACCAAACCTACCGAACATTCAACAATTTATAAACCTGATTTACTATGACTCATTGAAACGTTTCCTTATTGCTAGTGATGCTAAAATGGGGCTTCGTTTCATTGTCAAACTTTAAGTAAAACGAAATTATTTTGAATTTTTGTAATCTGTTCTCAAGTACGATATATCAGCTCTTCATCTTCGTCGAATTGGTTTTGGCTCTTTTATTTCTATATGTATAACAGTTTGAAAAGTAAATTATTTTGAAACATTTATAATTTGTTTATTGTCGGATCGAGTGTTGGATATGATCTTAAAGCCACATTGAACCCAACGACTGCACACAAGGGCTCAAATAGCGAGACAATGCGAGTACCAAGTATATAAACTGATTCCACGTTATTACTCTACCATAATCTATTGATTTGTTCCTTTCACATCTCAATTTTAAATATAGAATTGGTTTTCTTGAAAACATAGTTAAATACTTAATATTTTATCAGTTCACTAAAACAACAATTCTCTATACATTGCCGTTAGTACGCTACACTAGAAATAAAATTTGGATTGTACGTCAAATTTTCTCCGCTCAACGAAAATGTGCATCTCTAAAACGTTTGGGTGGGGGTGCATGCCATTTTTAGTTTAAATATAATGAAAATGCGCCCGCTTATTCAAAATAGATGACTTCTGAATTTTTGATGGTAGAAGTTTCATATATTTTCAGGGGTGAGAGATTTGGAAGACTATCATGGTGGACGTGTGGGTTTCGGTGTGGAATGCTGAAATCAGTACCAGAACCCACATCTTACTCTCTCGTTATAAAAAAGAAAATTGATTAATATGAGTGCGACGAAACACCGAGTGAACATATGTACTAGGAGCACTCTGGACAGAAGTTTGACCTGATTCAGATTTCCTGTCGCTTAATTGCTTGCGCTTGCCATCATACTGCCTAACCACATATGAGCCATCAGGACTGTAATGTATGTCAGGAGCATAGCCAGTTTCCAATCGAATGGGTGAACCCGACATATATAAGCCACTAGTTTCTTATCCAGAAGCATATTATGACTGATACAGCCGAGGTTCGAATACATGTCTTGTGATTATGTGTTTAGCATCTCAGAAATTCAGTAAAAGAGGTTTATTTTAGTTTAAACACATGTCACAATGGTTGTCATCGATATAATTTCTACTTGGAAAGGGAGAAAATCAACGATGTTCTAACGTTTTCAATTAGATGATAAATATAAAACTGCTATTGAATGATCTTATATTTATTATATTCTGAAAAAAAAACGAAAATCAGGAGAATAATTGACGACTAATGCGCCTTGTTCAATTGTGGTTTTCGGTGATTCGAATAACCGTACGGAGCAACTCGTTCTTCATAGTGAAGATGTGGTCCAGTTGACCTGCCTGTATTCCCACTCTTTGCAATCAGACCTCCCGCTTTGACGTTTTGACCAACGCTGACTAATTTCTGGCTCAAATGTGCATATAGTTGACGAATTCTGTCGGGTGATTCAATGACAATGTGAGTTCCGTAGGCTGCACCCCAGTTCACATTTTTCACCGTACCACTAGCCGTAGCATAAACACTAGTTCCAATTGGACATGCATAGTCGTCACCAGTGTGATAACCAGCTGCCCAACTACCTGGTTTACCAAATGGGGTAGTGATCGATCTACCTGTGACAGGCAGATGAGCGAAGACCATTGCACAGAGGGCAAGAAATGAAAAGAAGAACAGATGGATCGACATTTATTTTTCTGAATTCAGTAAAAATGCATAGATATTTCGCATATATATGATAGAAGAGCAGAGAAAAGAAATGAAGGATTAAAAAATATAATTGATTTTCTTTCGTCTCCAGATCATCATTTTTTCTTGAAAGGATCAAACAAGTGTGTATATTCTTTTTCATTTTGAGGGTGCGGCTCAGGACAAATATGAATAAATAGATTTAAAAATAGCTAAATAAGACAAAAAAACGATTGTTTTTGGGTATACTTATTAGAAGAAAACAGATTTTTTCAGTTTGATAGTAATGAATAAATTTAAAAAACATATGAATACAGAGTGGTGACCTGATTCTACCGAAAAAAAAATGCTTCCAGCATTTTACTTATGAGTCGAGCTCGGTGAAAAGTGATTTTTTGAAACTGGTGAGATTAAGCGTCGTCGTATAGACTAATATAAAATTGATTTCTAACATTATTAATTAACCATATCTAGATAGCACGATAATAGAGACCGGATCGAGTTTGAGTGAATATTCGTGTATACTTTTTTCTTGGTTCTACCTTCAACTAGGATGTTAGCCTTATTTTTGGGAAAACGATACAATGTCGTACGAAAAAATTCAAATTTGGAAATAAAATATATATCATTAGATTCACTAAATTATTGGCGTTATTGTGAATGTGTTTTTTCAGTCACAGAATGTCATGTTCCCGCCATCATCCAACAGACACATATTCACATCATGATAGAGTGCTCCAGCCAAACAAATGCGTATTTTTTGTTCCTAGACTTAAGAAGTTCAATGAATGGAAAAGTTTCCGTCGATTGGTGTTATTCCAGACAATGTCATATCTAGGGGTGGCACTTTAACTTTAAATTTAAAGCAAAATTAAAGTGTCACTCCTAGTCAGATCTCGATCGCTGACGTTGGTTCCAGACGTATGAAGTACATGGATCGCATTGGTGGTACCAACTTTGGTCGAGAATTAAAACTGTCGACAGAAGAATAATATTAATCAAACGAGAAATGACTCTTTATTTTTCTTTTGAACAAAAAATAGTTAAAATGAACATGTGGATGGAAGCCTTGGTTAGCTTCAATATAATCTTAGCAGAATCCTTAGGCTTTCTTTCGCTACTACAAAGAACAAGCCTTTAAACTCTAAAAAAAAATAAGAGGTTTACGGAACCCCCCAAAAAGGTTCGGTAGATGATACAAAGCTTGCAAATTTGTTGAAAGTTCTAGAAAAAGAATAAAAAAAATACACGGAACCTTTATAGGATCTGAACGTGTGCCCGCAATCAGATCCTTTTTTCTTCGAAACCTTTTTAAGTTCGGTAGAGAAAAAAAATGGTTTCGAAGGTAAATGCGAAACTCGAAAAGTTTCGTATTAAATGTAATAGTTTAATGCGAAACCCAGTACGAAACCATGAGGTTTACTACTAATCTCTTCGAGTTTCGTATTTACGTTCGAAACCATTTTTTTTCTCTACCGAACTTAAAAAGGCTTCGAAGAAAAAAGGATCTGATTGCAGGCACACGGCCAAATCCTTTTAAGGTTCCGTGTATTTTTTTATTCTTTTTCTGGAACTTTCAACATATTTGCAAACTTTTTATCATCCCTTTTTGGGAGGTTCGGTAAAGCTCTTCCTTTTTTAGAGTGTAAGCAGATCGGATACATCGATTTGATTATCACCGTATCGTTGGTATAAAATGTTGATGCGACTCTGTACAACTAATCGGATAATTTCGGAAACTAATGCTTTTTAAAAGCTGCCATCTCGACGTTATGTCTTCGATATTTTTTCTTTTCGAAATTATTTGAGTAAACCGTTGCATTCTAGGTTCATCATCAATATTATTCCCTCGACTGAAGGGAGGGTCATATGAAATGAGTTGCGTTTGTCTGCTTGTGGCAGGTCAAAAAAACATCCCCTCTTCGTGAACGTATCAAGAACTTTCTCAGTTTTTCTATGAAACTTTACCACAGGAAATTGGGGTCGAGGAATCCGAATCTGAAGTCAGATTTTAGAAATTTTGAGTTTAATTTTTGGGATGAAGGAAATGTTTTTATATTCTATGAAGTTTATCGAAAACATGTATCTGGTGCGGTAAACTGGTCGATGAAATAAAAAAATATATCTATTTCGAAGGAAATCGTTCTCATCGGGACGATACAAATCTAGTAGCGAGCATAGTTGACAGGAAAAATATGATTCAACGCTTTGACGGACGGACAGGGAGAAGTATAAAATATATGTACAAAAAGAATATTGTGTCAGTGGCCACTTTCTAGATGAAAAGGTCACATGTAAAAAGAATCAGAATATACCACTATGTGTTTTTGAATTGGAAGAATTGAACTTGGGAAACTATGTAAAAGAAAGAGCATAATACCCCCTCATGAACTTTGTAAGAAGAAAAAGATAATTCGTTAAAGATAGAATAAAAAATGAGTAAAACCAACAAATAGAAATTCCGAGCGACATCAACATTATGATCTCGAATAGGGAAGTATCTGTGAGAAAATAATATTAGTGTCTATTCTTATTAAATAAATAAAAGAAATAAACAGTCAAATAAAAACTAGAACATATCTTTTTTCATCTTTATGAAGGTACTGAATAGTAGTCAAATGAATTCGTAAAATGAGGAACAGCTATGCTCATACGTATGCATTGAGTTAAATAACTTAAAATACTATCCATCGAAAAAGAAAGTCGTATCAATATATGTCGTCTTGAATTATTCAGTGTAAATTAAAAAAATGTATCTGTCGTAAAATTAAAAAACATGAAGTTTTGCTTTGATCAACATAGTGAACTTTAATACGAAAATATATCGAAGCAAAAGAATGCCCTTCCTTATCTTTATGAAGTTATTGACACAAAATAAAATACTATGCATAAAAATTATTATCATCTTCTCTCAAGACCTGTTTCTGATAAAAAGTAGAAAATTGCATCAAAAGGGAACCATATCAACGTTTTCCATTGTCGATGTAGTTATTTGGGCTAGAAAAGTTTTGAACTACGGGGAAATTGATCTTTTCATTGATATAAGGAATGAAGTAAAATTTAGAGACTAATGCTAAAATCTTAATGTGAATCTGTGCTTGTGTGACTTGAATCGGGTAATATAAGTTACCGTATTAGAAGCCTATTAAAAAAATAATGGGGCGAGTTTCGTAACATGATAGGGATCAATATGAATGATTATTATTCTTGTGAAAGTAATTAAATTTAAAAATATACTATATATGAATCAAGAATATAATTCTCTCTTTTCACGCAACTATTTAGGCATGAACAAATCAGATATAAAAATACTATCATTTAATATTTTTCTTCAAATGAAGTGAGTTCGAATGAAAGAACGTACTATAAACTAATTCCCTCGATTGAAGGGAGGGCCAAACGAATTAAAATGCGTTTGCTTGCTTGTTTGGGGTCAAAGGCCAAAAGAAAATATGAAGATTTCACGCTAGCAATTAAACACGAGCCAGTTACTTTGAGCGGGACTTTAGGCCAGTCAGGTTTTTTCGGATCGCTCTCTCCGCCAATTAGGTGTATTCGGATCTCCATTTCCGTCAATTTGGTATTTTGGGCCGGTCGTTTCTCCGAATCACGTTTATTGCGTTTCCTTTCTCAGCTGGAAGCAGTTTTCGGATAGGTTAGTTTAGGTGATATATATGCTCTTTTCGACGTTTCGGGCGGATGGCTTCATGTGTTTTGAAGTTTTTCTGTTGGATATCGGATTCATGGTAGTGTGACAAAGTTGGGTCATGTTCTTTTCTCAAGTGAAGGTAGCTTCGTGTGAAATAAAACGAGTTTTTTGTTGTTGTTTCGTGTCATTTTCTGTTTGCGTTGATGTTTCCAAATTGATGCGAGGATATCGAAAGCTACTATCTCATCCGATGATTAGTTTGAGAAAGAAAGTTACTCAAGTAGCGTATTCCGAGTATAGGTCTCATCAAATATGATTTATTTTGATCTAGAAGTCCACTGAACTGAAACTTTTGTAGTGGACACTAGCAAATAACATGTTCACATGATATTTTCGTAACAACACGGGTTTTCACTAGAGATTTTAAGGAGTATCATGTGTTTCCAAGTTGGTTTCGTGGATGCCCCTTTTTTGTTGATCCAGCTTGTAAATTGAATGTAATCACTTTTGTCGAAACATGTAGATATGCTGTCTCAGTACTGTTCATTCAGGTTTCCGTTAGATATTACTGAGTGGATATGAGTTCGATTGATAAATTTATAATAAAACGTGTCACAAGAACATGCATTTCATGCTGCATAACGATCAGAGACCGAAACAAATGACAAAAGTGCCATTCGATTCGATTCAGTGTTTCAAGATTTTGATTCGATTCGATTCCATTTTCGTCTTTGCTAACGACATTGCTGAGAATAGCAATATCCATACTCATATATCCCATTCATCAAAGTTGGATACTAGTTTTCTTGAGAATTGTCAAGTGGTATATATCTGAAAACGCAATATTCAGTCGAGGGTCAAGCGAGTCCTACGACGAGCGTTACTTGTTTGTAAATCCCTAGATTATTATTCAGATTACCGCATCGAGAGTGGTAACTTGTATTACTCGTTCGTATTGTACTACATCCTGCGGTTTTCCACATAGGATATCTGACTTAAGTGACAATTGAATAATTCCTTAAAATATATATCAATTAATTCGTTTTGAAACATTATCGCTTTACTTTCGGAGAAGCCAATAAAGACTTACAAGGCTTTTGAGATACAACAACACAGAGATCCAGAGACTCTAACTTCAACATCGAAATTAGGTGTGTCATATTACTATTACTTCCACTTCCACTTACCAAGGTAACGGTAAGTGTTTTTATGATTGAAAAATATTATATTTAACGGTGTTCAGTAATTAGTTTACTCATCAATTACTTATTTTTACATGATAATCTTTATCACTTACCACTTACTGGTAACAGTAATGGGAATATGACACTCCTAATCGAAATAACCAATATCATGCAAAATTGTCTGTGACAAAGCAGTCTATTGAGAAATCGAACAATCTTCGTTAAATCAAATAGTTTCTCAATGAGTAAAAGCTTTGTTGTATCTCACAGGTCCTATTATAAAGGTCAGATCACCTCGTTGAGCTGTGACTTCAATATTTCTCAAAACAAATGAGCCATTCTAAAGAACAGAATAGAATCAGTCTACAGGCAAGTTATGTATTAATTTTTCCAATCTCGCTATTTTAAAATTGAGTGCCGATGTAACTTTTGACAAGACTAGCACACTCATGCACATCCACAACGTTCCAGACCCAGCATAGTACCCATCAAACATATATTTCATATCTTTTTTGAACAGTCTCATTTGAGTCCTGATCGGGGTTATAACTCTGTTTCTCTTCAGGACTAAATACGTCTTTTTCGAAGTATCTTTCCTTTTTCATTTCGTACTGTATTGGATAATATATAGATCTAAGTGTCAGACGTTTTCTTATATCCAACTTCTAATTGGTATTTCGTTCTCAACAGAAAAACAGGCTTTCTCGAAAGAGTAACGTTCGTATATTGATGTCGAACGAATGTTATTGTGACTGTCTTTGTCAGTTACGGTGAAATGGAATAGTTCACACAAATAGGAAATCCACAGCCATACATTGATGCTCGTTTGAAAAGAAAGAAAAACGTGTAAATGTAATTCTGTAAAATGATAGAAAACCCTCCACATTCCATAAATGTAATTAACGGGTACTTTCTTTGAAAACGATGGGATTACATGATATGAAGGAACATAGTAAACTGTTATCACATCTTCACTAATTATCCTTTTATGGGAAAATTTGTCAGATATAGTTTTTATTTCACACTCTCTTTGTGGAATTAATTTTTATGGATGCTCACGTGTTAATTAATCTGTTTGATTATGCCAAAATATAATATATATACGTATGCAAAGCATTTCGTTTTGATCAATTCATAGATCTGATAGGCATCGATGGACTTGAATATGATCGATTATCAGTTGGCATCTCGGTTTGAAGTTTAAGGTTGTCGAAGGTCGCTCTCAAATGTTGCGTGTCACCTTTCTTTAAGACACAATCAGTGTAGCCCTTCTTATATCGGTCGTACTGTTGCAGGTTGCATCATTTTTGTGGTTTTAGCATTTCCTATTTTGTGCTGATGAATCATGCAAAATAGTTGCTGTAGGAATTAAGTCCAACTTACTGGTAAATGCTAAATTTATAATCTGTATCCTTTCATGAGGCACACACAATGTCTAGGTGACACATGCAAGTGATACCGTAGGTTTCCAATTTCTGTTTGTAACATCGAATTCGCAGCTCAGAAACTTGATCCAGTTTGACGAGGCGCTGTTCTCGCAAAGGTGTTTCGGTATGTTCATGCCATTCAGATACTTGATCTAAAACAAAAGTTAGGAGTGTTCTATTACTAATGGTGGATAACTGTCGTCGGCTCACCGTTTTATAACTGCTAACTACTGGATAAAATGCCAGAACGTTGCGACTACTATGAAATCCTACTGCTTCAGTTACTGAAGGTGAGCCTTCGTAGCCAGGATGGTACGCAAATGAATATCATTCGATACAGAACCATTTACATAAATATTTTTTGACTAAAATATAGAGAGAAGCACGCTAGTGTTCATGCGACTTTGAAATTAGACTCTGAACGTGATTATATTTCCTTATCTTCAGATATAAACACCCGCCTACACCCAAGGGAAGAACGTTTAAGGGTTCCGTAAATTTGAAAACCGGCTTTTAAGATTCAGCGTATCTCAAAGAACATTTGAGGGTTCAGTAAAATATTTTTCTTACAGTGTATTGATACGTCTACAATGACATTTACACTCACACCCCTACACCCTTGTGAATGAGTAAAAACAGAAATTATTAGAATAATATATTTGTATGTTGCAGCGAAAGCAGAAAGAGAAGTACAAGATTTGAGAAGATTGCATTCGTTGACGTTCATTTTCTTTCGCTAAAATTCAATTGACGCCTAGTAAATCAGAATACAACAACAGAGAATTTTCAATTAGTTACCAGTAATATTGATTTGGTCTCGAGACTCCTACAGTCGATTCCTTACTCGCGCACATCTCATCGTCGTGTAGAACTCTTTCTTGTACATTTTAGAAGGCAGAACGAAAGTAAGAAAGATGAGTAGAGGTGGAATGAACGAAATAAAGTAACTGACGAGAAAGAGCCAAGGATCTCTTACTGACTTCATGCATCCCGAGACGAAGGAAAGAACCACGCGGGGAATGCTGAGAAGAACGAGTACAACGGGGCTGATCAGTATATGTTTGTGATTTCGAAATTGTCTTCTCAAATGCTCTCTGTACATTTTCTTCTTCTCTGTCATCGAACGTTTACGTGCAATAGTAGTGATGATGTAAAGAGTTGATGTAATGTTGATCACGAAGGGAGCTAGAAAATGAGTCATATTAATTGTTGAGTTATAGATATTAAGTAAGGGTGAGTAGCGAACTAAACACCATGTGCGTTCTTCTTCACTGTCATCAACGAGCTCTCGATGAATGGGATCATGGATGACGCTAGCAAATGTAATTATGAAGATTCTGGAAATAATCCACCATGACATTCGCTGACTTTTCTGTTTGTTAAAATTAGCACCTTTGGCGACCGTAAGAGCACGCTCTATGGCAATCGCTGCCATTAGCCAATCAACAATCGCTAATAATGCGCGTAAGAGGAAATCGATTACGACACAGTTAATATATGATGGCTTACGATGGATGAAGAGTCCCAACTGTGATAAAAGCAGAAAGAAAAATTTGTCAGAAAAAATCAACATAGTGAAAATCGATGTAATCGACGCAGTTAATAAATAATAGCCACAGCCTACTTCAAGGACATGGCGATTCTGAAATGTCATCGTGGAAAAAATGCCATTGAGAAGTCCAGCAAAGAGCATCGTGGTAGTGACAGCCATCGCCGCTTTCACAGGAACTGGTTGCCGAAAGAAAGAAATATTCCTTCGTATTTGATATCCAAGAATAGCATCTAGTGAAAGGCCTATGCCTTTCGTCGTAAACTGGCATCTTGTGCCATAATAACATTCTGGGCAGATGCACACAATAGACATTGGACATAAGCGATCCTGATAGCATCTAGCTCCATTTTCACACGTATTCAAGATTCTACAATGGTGTGTTGTATTGAAATTGTACTGAAAACAGTTAGCATTACGATCTCGATCACAGATACACATTCGTGAAGCCTCATTATCGCGAAAACAAGTAAGGTGCACTTCCTTCTGACATAGTAAATGAAAGTATTTTACTCGACGCAATAGTGGATGACTAACTGTTCGGCCATCAAGAATCTCACGGATGTGAGGGCAGCGATAATCAGGTACAACATGATTGGAAACAAATGTAGGATTATTATATACTTCTCGCAAAAATATTAGATAGTAGACAGTATTGATTTGAGCGAAAATTAAATGAAATGGTATGTCCACGTATAATAATATTTCATCACGATCGGGAGGAATCTTTCGCACGATGGTTGTAAGTTGTGGATTATTGTTGTGGCGAACGGTGATGAAATGAGCGAGAAGTAATTGAGGAATAATCATGCCACCATCGAAATCGATCTTGATTCGAGTATTGATTGTCGAACATGTTGTACCAGAGAAACCTTCCTTATAGATACAAGTATATTGATCTTCGAATAGTTGGTCATCATGTGGGATGCAAAAAGCTCCGTTCGCGCAAGGGTTTGAATGACACGTTGAATTTAAAAAACAACGAGGTCCACGGTTACCTAGGGAACATAGGCATGTTGAAGGACCTAGGCAGATTGAGTCTGATGTAGAGTCCTGCGGGACAAACTTTCGATTGTCCCGAATCCCGTTTGTCCCGTCCCGTGAAATTTCGAATAGTCCCGAATCCCGTTTGTCCCGTCCCGAATTTTTTTCATAAGTCCCGTTCCCGTTTGTCCCGTCCCGAA
>OENT01001474.1:23978-35034 GCA_900239685.1 Rotaria macrura
TATTTGTTTCATTCTGCTTTTTTTATCTGCTAGGTCAAGGGTTTACACTAGAGTCCTGCGGGACAAACTTTCGATTGTCCCGAATCCCGTTTGTCCCGTCCCGTGAAATTTCGAATAGTCCCGAATCCCGTTTGTCCCGTCCCGAATTTTTTTCATAAGTCCCGTTCCCGTTTGTCCCGTCCCGAAGAATTATCGGGACAGTCCCGTTTGTCCCGCGGGACGGGAAAAGAGGGATTTTTCGGGATTCGGGACTGTCCCGCAGGACTCTAGTTTACACTGAGATCCAGAGCTCTTTGGCTCTCTTT
Organism: Rotaria macrura; assembly: GCA_900239685.1. Classification (NCBI taxonomy): domain Eukaryota; kingdom Metazoa; phylum Rotifera; class Eurotatoria; order Philodinida; family Philodinidae; genus Rotaria; species Rotaria macrura. The sequence continues at coordinate 24,284 of OENT01001474.1, forward strand.
ATAGTAGTAACAGTTGCCTGTAATGCATCTTTCATTGCTACCTCGACCTTCGCTGCATGCTCTTCTAGGTTTTACTTTGCATCTATTACGTGAAGCCTATTGACTAGTCTAGCTAGATTGGCTTCTCTAACTTTCTTATCTTTGAGCCGACTTACATCAGGTGTGCCATTCTGTTGCGGCTTGATACATCGTCTTTTTAGTCTTAACTTGATGTTGAATAACATAAATGCATGGTCTGAACTAATATCTGCAGTTTGAAATGTTCGACGAGTCGTGACTAATGATTTCCATCTCTTTTAGATCAGCACTAGATCAATCATATTCTTGTGCACGCCGTCTGGTGATACCAATATCCATTTTCTATTTTCTTTCTGTTGAAATCTTCTATTGCAAATATATAGACTGTGAAGTGCTGCGAACTCTAAGAGTTGATCACCTCATTCATTTCTATCCCCATATTCATATGAAACCAGGACCGACTCTCAGTTCGTCTTATCACTGCCGTCTTTTGCGTTCAAATCACAAGTTACGATTACGAAATCCTTTTTGGGTGTTTGTGCTAGTGCACTTTTATGCTATCATAGAGTATTTCGATTTCGTCGTCTGATGATGCCGATGTTGGCGCATACACCTGTATTAATGTGAGCTTGAATGGCGTTGCATTGAATACAGTCGTGATTACTCGTGAACTAATCGGGTTATGTATATCCTGTTAGCGTCTGTTTTGCTTTTGCACTTAGTAGTATTCCTACATCTCTGGTGTGTGTGTGTACTATTTTCTCCTTGTTAGATGAAGTCACCACTTGGTGTTTCTTGTTTTCCTGTTCAGCGTACTTCAGAAATATCGATGATATCGAATATGAAACATTTCGTTTCATTTCTTAGCAGTTCTAGCTGTCCTGTTGCCCACAACGTTTGGGCATTCCAGGTACCCACTGTAAGTGTGTCTTTCAATATATTCAATCGCTGTTGACCAATTTCGATTGTTGATATTGCTGTGCCTATTATTCATGTCTTTCCAGTAGCCAATTTTTCGATTCTGTCTTGGTTACTCGACAGAGGACGCTGATCTTTTTCACCCGGACAGCGTCCGAGCCAGTACGATTTTCGACAATGATCGTTCATGGTTGGCTTCCTTGGTGTTCTTTTTTTAACAGACGGCGGCATCTGCACTCCTTCCGTCGGGCGCTCCTCCTTTTTTGGACTTGCGATCTCTCATGATGGAGTTTGAAATAATTAGTACAATTAGTTATAAAATTATAGAATTAATTTCAAAAGTATCTTTTATACTGATCAAGCACAAAGTACACAGAAGAAAGAGAGCGATTGAGTTCGATTTCTAAGTATATATGTAAATTCAAGATTTTAACCAAATCCTTTTTTATTACGGTAATAAGATCACATATCATTTGGTCAATTTGTACAACATCTATCGATTACTTGTTGATATTACCCGCGATAATAATTTTCCAGATTTCTATCTTCCCTGAATGATGACTCAACTCTAAATAGATGATCACAAAGGTTCAACAATAGCTTTACATGAAAAACATGAGCCTTCTCACGTTCCCGCAAAATAAATTATTCATCAATATTTGTGAATGATCCAATATATTGCTGAGTTTTTCGTAACAACAGCTAATGTGTGTATATTAAACTATTTTTCAAATTGAAGTTTTTATTCACTTGCGATTCTCAAAGTCTAATAAAACATTTTTAAAAAGCCCAAGATGCAGATGAAACGAAATACAAGTATCTTAATTGTGATATTAGTGAAGAATCAAGTGATCTCAGTTGTGGCGGATATTTCATTTATCTCCTTTGAATTAAACATGTGTAACAGTCTGTATGCATCAATTCCATTGTGGGTCATAGCTATTGAGAAGATGAATATAGAAAAGCAACGATCAAAATCTTTTAAATAAATACAATAGCAAAACCAAATAATCTCATATAAACTTACTCCGAAGAATTTCTTATTAAGTGAAGTTCAACAGTGTTTAACACGTTGAAGATACATCTACGATACTTAAGTCATTTATGAAACAGATGACTGTCGCAAAGTCATTATTGTTTCATATAAATTCTGGAGTTCCTCTAATCTACAACTTCAATTCAGTTTCCAAGGAATCATTGTCTCTAACAAAATGTTTGTGAATTTTCGCTTATCTTTATTAGTTACGCACCCACTGCACCTACACGAACGGCTAGTAGGTGACGTGGGGGCATGTAGAGGACTTGCTTCGATTAATTTACTTCTCATGGCTTTCATCTAAACATAATCTATAGAAAAATGAATATATTCGTCCTCTGTCCATTCGTACAACGGCTTAAATAAATCATGATCATACCGTATCAGACGCCTATGGTGTAACGGTTAGCGCTCTTGCCTCCTAAGCGAGAGATCCAGGTTCGATTCCTGGTAGGCGTTCTCACATTTTTTTCTTCTAAAAGCTTCACGTGTTGCGCAACTTTCCGCATTATTTCTTTCGCGATGTATTTCGAAATATGCAAGCCACAATACCACAACTTCTTCCCTAATCACTGTCTTTACCTAATTGAAAAGAGGTACCAACAATACATTAGATACGCACGTTCTCTGTTATTTGGTATTTTACGGACACACTCAGTTTATGATTATCGGTTAGTGGCAGTGCGTTGTTGCAGTTTGGAGACCTGCAGTAACACCGAGAAACCTGAAACTTCAACCACACCGGTCTATTCGGTTACTATTTGATAGACTTTAACTTCGTCACTTATATTCCTATCGATATTGACTTCTGTATGATCTTACCACATAACACACCACAATACAGTAGAGGTTAAGATACTTGTTTCATTAGCCAGCGACCAAAATTTCAATCGATCGAATATGACACGTTCAACTTTCTTCCGCCTATATATCAAAACGAACGCATTCGGTGTCGTTTTCGCATAGCCTGATTCGAATCCTGATCTGGGTTTGATTCTTTTTTTACCTCAGGACTATATTTTGTTCTGCAATATCTGGCTTTCTTTCTCTCTCAATCAATTAGAAAATATGTAGATCCAAGTGACACATGTCCTCTTATACACAGTGTCTACTTGGTATTTCGTACTCAGCAGGAAAAGAGCTTTTCTGAAAAGGGGGTCTTGTGTTTATCGATATTGAACAGATGTCACTGTGACTATTGTTGTCGATTATGGTGAGATTGAGTGGCCAGCAAGGAATACGAGACTTGTATGCACACGGTGCTCCTTTGTGTTTGTATCGTTCTGAGTATGTCGAATGAATTGAAACAATGCTTTTCTGTACAGTGTGGCACTTTCCGTGTAGGTGATAGTTTGGTAATATTTAGTTCTGATTGTTGATTGTATACGCATGATGATGCATAGTTCATCTGCCACTACTGAATAAGTGACGTTATTTTCGTCTTTGTTGGATTACTTTATTTCGTTCATTCGTTGATCTTTTACTCTGATAGTACCACGATATATGTGGTCTCTCATCACTAAAATTATTATTGTTCATCAATTCTTTATTTTCCTGTACTTCCTTACGTCATCTCTAACGCTCTCCCTCTTGTGGCCCATATAGAAGGGTGTTTTCTTTGAAAATGAGGCGATTCTATGATATGAAGGACCATAATAAACTGTTATTCTATCTTCATTTATAATCCTTCTATGACAAAATTGGTCACATACAGCTTTCATTTTAAATCCTTTTTATGGAGTTAATTTTTAGGAATGCTATCGTTTCAATCAGTCTGTTTGATTATGCCAAGGTATAGTATATGCACGTATTTGTAGGGTTTTTTTTCGATCAATTTATAGGCCTGATAAGCATCAATGGAGTTCAATAGGATGGATACTCAGTTAGCATCTCTTTTTGAAGTTTAAGGCTGTCGAAATTCACCCTCAAATAGTGCGTGTCACCTTTGTTTAAGACACAATCAGTAAAGCCCTTCTTATGAGGGTCGTACTGTTGTCGGTTGCACCATTTTTATGGTATTAGTATTTCTTCTTTCACGCTGATGAACCATCCTAAATAGTTGCTGGAATTACGTCCAACTTGCTAGTAAATGCTAAGTCTATAACCTGTGTTCTCTCCTGCAGGACACATAATGCGTAGGTGAAGCATGCAAGTGACACCATAGATTGCTAATTTCTGTTTATACCCACGAATTCGCAGCTCAGAAACTTGATCTAAAACGAACGTTAGGAATGTTCCATTACTCATGGTGGATAACAGTCGTCGGCTCGCCGTGTTATAACTGCTCCCCACTGCATAAAATGCCAGAATGGTACGACTAGTATCAAATCCTGCTGCTTCAGTTACTGAAGGGTGAGCCTTCGTAGCCAAGGTGGTACGTAAATGAATATCATTCGATACAGAACCAGATTACAACTGCATCATATCGCACTTTTTTATCCTGATCAAATAGCAGACAAATCGTTTTTTTTATCATCCTCGTTTAAAGTATAAACCGTCCTTCTTTTTTAAAGCATGAATCTACGTAAAGAGTTTTTGAATAAAAGACTGAGAGAAGCACGTTGGTGTCCGTGCCGGTCTGAAATTCAGACTCTGTACGTGATTATTGTCCCATTTCTTCAGATACAAACACCCACCAACACCAATGGGGAGAACGTTAGATGGTTCCGTAAATTTGAAAACCCGCTTTTTAGATTTTACGTACCTCGAAGAACATTTTTTTGGGAGGGGGGGGGGCGTGCAGTAATCAACCTATTTTTTTGAGTCTATTGATACGTCTACAACGACATCCGCTCCCACTCATATCACACCCACACCCTATCTTGCACCATATCTTCATGATTGTACTTAATTGAAAAGTAAATCGATACATCTTCAGAGCAAGAACAGGCAAGCCAGGTCTGCAAAAGCAGAGCCTATTATGTCTTCTGCACTTAACAATGAATAGTAAACCAATTGAAGAATAGATCTGCGTATATATTTAGCGTTCAAACTAATCTACCATACCCAGCAGTTGCTATACAGCCTCATGATTAGTCGAAAATCGACGGGACACTCGTGGTGCGGGGGTCGTTGTAGTTCTTCTGTGATTATTGTGGATTTGTCAATAGTATATACATACCCACGTCCACATGCTCAAAGACTCAATGAAGGATCAAGCAAGTCACAAGCAAGCGTTACCTATACTCCAATGCAGAGCTATATAAAATAGTACACTTGATTTCAATCCTACCTTCCTGTGTATAAAACAAGGAACTCTTTATAACCTTAAGTAAAAAGTTGAAAAATAACTCAAATATATTTATTCGATTCGAGAAATCGCTTGACTCACCCCCATTCCTATCACTGCCATAGAATGCGTATCTTTATTTTATTAAGGGAAGCACTTTTTAAAAATCAGAACTGCGAGAGTAATAAAGAAAATGCCTGTAACAATACAATTGACGATGAGAAGAGCAAATGCAGTTTCAAAAACTTTTCGTACGCAATAATCTGGGGCTCTGGAGTCAGTGTATTGCACTGTGCTGTAACGAGCAAATATCGACTTGATACCGATCACGAAGAATACTACTGTTGCGATACAAGCGCAACATCCAATCCCTATACAAGCCATACAAAATAACTATATAAAAATTCAACTTCATGTAAACAAGCAAATATTCTGAGTTTTTGTCTTGCGGAAAACTAAAAGCAGTTTACTTTGACGAAATAAGCCATACACTTCGACAGTATGCAAGCAATCAAAAAGTCTCATGTTTTCAGGAAAAATTCTTCTCCAGAAGTAAACTGTGCAAAAATGTGTTTTAGAAATCTGATAACTATAGGTAGCGTGATTAACTTCGGAAAAGTTTTGTTTTGGTTGAAAATAGTGGTGTAGGATTTCCTATGAAATTTTGTTGCTCTTGGTAATTGAATCAAAACGAGCTTGAAGAATATAGTAGCAGTGCTAGAACATCACGGTATATTCAAGAGTGAGGGTGTTGATGTTAGGTGACCATGTAGGATGTGAATACATGGGTCTGATGAGAATATCTAGTCCAACACCTACACCCACACCGATCAGCACGCAACTGATTGAATAAGATTTAATCGGCATATCTACTATGCGGAATTCTTTCCCTCTGGTTTATTCTTGTTGTATTTTAACATAGTATGAATACTGAAATATCAGCCAACGAAGCTACGAGAAAAGGACCTCATCTCATCAATGCTCCTCGTGTTTCTTCGCTCGAATTGATTTTCGAGAAGCTTTTCTCAGTTGGAGCTTACCCATGTAGCTTGCTAAATATAGTCTGCATGTAAAAAAAACGTAGTTTGTACTTACCTAATGCGATATTGTGGCTCGAAGATTTGCTAACATCAACTTCTTTTCGTCCGTCTCCATATGTAGTTGTTGTCGTGGTGGTTGTAATCTGTTCGGGTTTTGCTAACTTCGTCATCATCCATACGAGAAAGAATGGTAAGAGAAACTCTGAGACACCAGATCCAATCAAGTAAGTATCCACCCCAGAAATACATAGAATGCTTTGGTAATGTATACCGAACGCAAAATTAATTATTGGGAGTGGAAATCGAAGTATGGCGACACAAATAACAACTGTCTTAAGTATACCAGCCATAGTCTGCAATCCACTCTAGTGAGTACAGGAGGCAAAAGACGGTTGCGTTTTACTTGTGAGTAGTGAGAAAAATAGAGAATGTTGATTCAATGATACGAGATGCAGAGCAAACACAATGACAATCATAAAGGATCTTATGCATTACAAGATAAGTGTGGTTGTGTGTAAGTGTTGCGCTTGTCGTTCCATTGCTCCGTATCGTCGCTGAATCACGTTATTTTCACCATTCAATGTCAATTTTACATTCCAAAATGAAAGTAATCTCTTCAATTGATTGAATACTGTAGACCATTCGGACGGCAAACGAAACTTCATTTTCATGTCTGCAGAAGAAGGTTTGCTAGAGAAAGTCCTTTGGAGATAATACTTAATCAGGTTAATATGCCTTCATGTGATGAAATGTAATGTATATTTCTCTCTTGTTTATAAGCGTGATGTCTTTCAAGGCTTCTGTATAGAAAATCGACCAGAAGGAATGTAAAAATGTCTGGGGTTATAAAATTTCTTCGACCTTTCATTGATAGAGTAGTACTTTGAGTCTTGACTCTCTTTACGACACATAGTACACACAGAAAAATACCCACACTTTCCTTTCCTTCTTTTCTTTTCTTTCTTCGAACATCCTATAAAAAGTCAATTTAATTGTTTTTTTTCTAAGACTTGTTGAGCGACGAAATGAAGGAAGCGAAAGACGATATCTTTTCGGTAGCACGATATCGATAACGAACATATGAGCTCGCTCAGGATGCACGTACAGTGAACAGCATCGATTTATTCAATAACATTGATACAATAACTGAATGGAAGCAATCGTTTTAACATAAAAGTCAACATCCATAGTTGAAAAAATCGAAACGTTATACGCGATGTTTGGGAACATAATTAACAGCGTGATATATCTTGACCGTATGGTTAACTGTTGCCCGCCAAAGTCATAGAAAGGTTCACCCAGTTTATCATTGCAAGATTATGCGGATTAATCGAATAGTCATGAAAGTTTAAACAAGCGTCTTGTCCACCTCGTCTACAATCTGCTCGACGCATTTAACAGTAGTGGATCTCAACTCAAGATACTTCATATTTTGTATGAGTCCTAGATATTCGAAATCAGATTTAACAGGAACAAAATGTTTGCAAGGCCCATAATTTCTGCTCTTATGAATAGTTCAGGTTTTTGATGTGCCATTGATCAACATTTTCGAATTTGGCGTCGATCATAGCATGAGTAGAAGCCATTTTTTGACGTCCCTTGATCCAACAGTCTTAGTACTGGATAAAGAACTTGCTAGTGTGTGAAGTACTTTTGTTCCTCTGCTACGTGTTGGTGTATGAAAAACTGTAAAATCGTTCTGGCACTCTATAGTATCACTTGGCATACTCCTCTCATCATCTAGCTCTGTCATTACAAGATCATCATCTCTAATAAAGTAGCTAAGGAAGATTTGCTCGAGCTCGCTTTGAACAGTCTACTCGAAAAGCAATATATCGTTGAAGAAGCAGCGAATAAATACGATGTTCGAGATTTTCGGTCAGTTTTTAACTTTCAGCATTAGTTGTCGTTCCCATCTCTATCTTTGTAGCTTGCCTACGAAGCACTGCTCGCTCAACCCGATCGAGTTTGATTGAGCAAGTAACATTCAGCAGATAGCTCAAGAATAGATTCGAGCTTTAGAACGAACTACAATTTCTGGATACTTCGATCGCAGAGAGAAGATCAAACTGTAGTTTTTATCCAAAAAGTGAGAGCTTTTATGGCCTGTCTAAAAGTCCTTCCGATTTCTACTGTATAGTGCTACCCAAAGAAGCACACATCCACACTCCGTTATCCTTTTTTTTTCCAATCTGAACCGTGCTCCTCTCTCCTTTACAAACCACATTAATTAATACTCTGCGTCTCTCCTAACACTAGTGGCAAATGAATCAATACTTCACTTGATATCTGTCAACGATTTTGATGTACAGTTTATATGGCCGGTAGGAGATGAACAGCAAGTATAACGCTCTCAAATTCGACATCCGTCGTGACATCGCAGAGTAATCTCGTTCGTTGTTTCTAGGTTTTGTGTGAGAGATAAGCGTCATTGGTCAGTAGACAGATGATTTTGTTCAGTATGGGCAGAAGATAGAGTAACCTTTCAAGAGCACTTCGTGCACTTGATCGTGTTAGCGCTAAAATAAATAATCAAGTTTTTGAAACGTTTTTTCTTCCAATTCAACGCAACGAGAAGCATCGTATGCAGGTACTTTTCGAACAATATGACGAAGGTGGAACCTTGTTTGACTTGAGATCCAATCGACCAAGCAAACATCAATATGGGGCTATGAGTAGGAGCCACTCGTTTCTTTAGAAGAAGTTTGTGTATTACAAAATCGAGTTGGAATGAGTCTGCAACAGCTACACTCAAGGGAAGAAACTGCGATTCATCTGTACACGATGAAATGAGATATATTTCGCAGAATAGTCTATACGCTTTTTTAGATTGAACTTTAAGTAAATCTGAATAAAAGAAGTTCTTGAGACTACATAAGTACAACTGCAAGAAATAGCTGGTGGGTGGTGCTTATATTTTCAGATACATGCATACGCTCATGAGTGACAGATGGAGCGCGTGGTTAGTCGTATTGAAATAGAAGTAAGATTGCACCCGTATCTTTCAACAACGGTAGATAGAGTAAATGTCCCTATTATCGACAGTAAAAAATTGTCTTATCTTGTCTAGGTCCGTGTACAACTATTTTATGCACGAGCTGAAATATTTTCATATTTGAATAATCCCTGAACTCGGCTCTTTCGAATGGTATACGAACGACCTTTTTTCTTCACTGTTTTCACGGAGCAATTAGCGGTCTACGATAATCACCTCGCTTTCTCGATAATAGGAGCACTTTCCCTAATTTCGACAGCAAGCCATTCTTTGTCCCTAATTTCGACACTTATGCAAAATTCAAGCGAAATACAATCTTTTGAGGACAAACACGTTTTTTACTCCTTTACATCAGAAAACGAGCAGAGATCCATCAAGCAATTTTGTAGAGCATATCAAGATCTACCAGAATCTAAAGGTTCATGAAAAACAAATTCGTTTATAAAGAGTGAGATAACTTAAAAGGAAGAGGTATAAAATCGATGAAAAAAATCTGTCCATAATTTCGACAGCAAGCCATTCTTTGTCCCTAATTTCGACACCAAGCTATTTTTTGCCCCTAATTTCGACGCCAACCTAGTTTTCGCCCCTAATTTCGACGCCAACCTAGTTTTCGCCCCTAATTTTGATGGATCCTCACAAAGCTAATATAAGTACATTCTTAGCTATTAAATCAATTATTTGAAGGTATTTACAAGATGAACCTGATGCTAATCCAATAGGATCAAGAAAATATGGTGTTCGTTTGAAAGTCGTTCTACTGATGACATTGCGCACAGTAATTTTGTTTTAAAATTCAAATAAACGAAAAAAAATGAATTGAAAAAACGCTTAAACAAATGCTAGTACCACGCTCTTCGAGAAAGTGGATCTGATAGAATATAATTAATGACCTCTCTGCTGTACATATGTCATTATACTTCTATGATTATTTCTTTTGTGAAATATAAACTATAGGAAATATTGAAGCATATATGATAGAAAGATTGTCCATTTCTCTTTCCACTTGGGTCGAATTTCAAATTTTCAACATTGTGCGAGTCCGTCATCGAGTTTGATTCCCCTAATTAAGGATTATTTTCACAAACAAATAAACAAATGACCAAAAAACTGGACATTGCATGTCGAACCACAGATGGAATACATATACTTTACTTGCAAGAAATCTATTCATATTGCGAGGGTTGTTCTTAAAATGTGACAATCAGGGGAGAGGCCCGAGAAATTCCACAACGATTCTCGCACTCTCGCACATGGTAACCGCAAATCACAGTCAAATTCTCAACTCTTCTGGAGACAACAGAGTCATAGTCCCTAATAACGACACGAGAATTTTCACTTCTCTTGTTTATCGTGGTACGCCTCTATTATACATCCGATTGAAAATATTTTTTTATATGCAAGATCCTTAGAGTCTGCTCTTTCAAATGGTATGATCACGGACTTTCTTCATCGCGTAATAGTGGAGAAATCAGCGGTCTACGATCAGAGACCTCAAGTGTCGTTATTAGGAGC
>OENT01001475.1:7971-42851 GCA_900239685.1 Rotaria macrura
GGAAAATGGAACGATGGATGCCGAGGTTTACATCAATGAAGTTCTTCCAATAGCTCTGGAATGTGGTGACAAGATGCTAGGGGACGATTGGACTTATCAACAGGATGGTGCTAGACCTCATACACATCATCTTACTCAAGAATGGTGTGCCACGTATTTTCCCGATTTTATCCCCGAGAAGCGTTGGCTGCCCAATTCACCTGATTTATGCCCTTTGGATTACAGTTTATGGAACGAGCTGGCTCAGTGTATGAATTGGGATTGAATAGCAACAAAAGCAACGTTGATTGAAGAAATAAAGCGTTCAATAACAAAAGTTGACAAAAGTAATTTTAAATTCTATACTTGATTTTACTATAAGATTACGTGAAATAAAAAGAAATGGAGGAAACTATATTCATTAAACGAAATATATTATTTTGTGCAGAATTTAAAGCGCTTCTTTTCGATAAAAAATTATTTGTTTTTGATTGAAAAACAGAGGAGAAATATTAGAAATACTTATGGTATAATTTATTCTGGCCCACCCGTTATTTTGATGTTTCGAGTGACGATGAAGCAAGCAACCATGATATTTGAAATCAAAACAGAGCAATTTCTTACTAAATTAATAAATCCGTTTACAAATATACAAAACTTCAGTAATGCTGGGCAAACTCAGGAATAATGGTTATTTTCATTTGGTTATGCTTTTCAAATAGTAAACATTAAACATGGCATTGACAATCAATATTAGTATTTACATTTAATATTAACCAATACATTTGATCAACAATTAAAATTGATGAGAGAACATTATCGAATGGATACTTTTATTCGATTACTCTAAAATATTATGAAATGGTGCTAGAATCAGAAGCAGCCTGGCAAGTAATTACTGTGGTTCTCAAATTGATCGGGCAAAACGATGAATGTCTTACTCATTTCGTTGATACGATCCGTTTCTTTTATAAAGCATGGCTTATGCATGAAAAGCTGAATGCAAAACATATAAATAATTATCATAGAATACCGGCGACAGATGTCGGCGTGGCTTGGATTTATACTACTAAAAAGACATTGATCACTCTTTGAATTATTTAAATGTAGCATTCTATATACAGAATTACATATTGAACAGTCAAATGAAGAAATTCTCCTTCATTTACACAATGATATCAGTTATATTCATTTTACCAAAGAAAAATACGATAAGTCTCGATCCAATAATAGAAGAGTTCTAGATATTGGTATGGAAATATATTCGGCAACATATCCAAGTATTGTCATCATCCACATGAGTATTGGCAATGCATATCAAATGCCGCAGTGTTATACTGATGCATTGAGAAGAGATGAACTAATCAATTGATCATATATCAGATATTGATCATTCAACGGGTCACTAATACAACGAATCGACTTACTGTAAAAATCAAGTAAATATCCATTTGAAATACATGCCAGAAAGTCATTCTAACCAAGGTGTACTATAATAATAATATCATAAAACTCTATAATACCTTAGATCAGTTCAACATATCACCAGATTATCGATATAAGTAACTTGATATTTAAATATATTTCAACACTACATGAGTTTCTATTATGAATATCCTGTGATAAAAACTCGTGCGAAAAGCTTGGAGAAAGTATTGAAACATCAGTGGTGAAGATGTGATTATGACATTGTTTTTAAACTTCAGAAAAATAATGCATATCGTATAAAACACAAGCGATTTATCCTTGTTGATTGAATGAAGATTATTCTGATGTGTGTGAGTCATCGTTTAAGGCTGAAGAACTAATCCTATCAAATTTCTAAACCTTCTATCTTCCACTGCAATATTTCCTCTATTTTTGAGAAACTTTTTATTTTGAAGAAACGTGAAAGAATTTTTCAATGAAAAAAGCTGAAATCTACAAAAGCAAACGTAGTGAAAATATTTTACAGTTCTATAACAATCGAAGACGATGTTGAATGATGAATTTATTCTTAGTTAATGAGGGTGTGGGTGTGGGTCTAGTTGTCGATGGGTACAAAGAGCAGAGGCACACGCACACCCTCACCCTCTGTTCTTTTGTAAGCTTTCAATTTCTCCACATTCGACATTTTACCGTTCAATATTTTGTCTGTTGGTCCAATGACATACTCTGAGTGTTTATATAAATGGGCAAAGATAAGAATGATGTTGATTAGAACACAGAACACAACAGAAATATATGTAATTAACAAAACCTCACCCACGCCGAAAATAGAAGAAGGGGTATGAATGAAGATAAATATCAAATAAATACATCCTGCAACAAACACATCGACCCCTTCTTCATCAATTTGATGCTTACATAATACTTTTTTATCTTCGAATCGATGCTGCACAAATGGGTGTCTTACTTCAAAAATATTTGAATAGTAAGAATATGTTTTACTGCACGCTATTTATACGTATCAATCTGAAGTATGAATAATAATATTTGATTGTTAAGTAGAATATATATATGATTTTCGTTCCTATCTATTATGCGAAAAGTATTGATGTTGGTAATTCTTTTTGCTGATTTAGTACATAAGGACAAGTTGTAAATAATAAAAACCTTGTGGAGCAAGCATTTATCTTATGATAAGCATGGAAGTTGTCGCTAAAAGAGTATGGAAACAAAAACGGTCGCCAAACATTAAAATTGGATCACCCATCGTCAAGCGGCAATTATGATAAGCAAAAATCAACGACTAAAACGGTTTCAGAGCTTTTCAGTCTAACTGTTGAACGTTTTTTTGAATATTTTATCACCTTGATGCACCGACAATATTATTATCATTGCGTAAAGCCTGTAAACAACTTCATGAACTAGTTCAACAATACGATCAATATGTCCTCGATTTCGAAAATATGTCCATGGTTCAAATGTAAATCGAATACTTTCTTTCACTCTTTAATATTTATCGAGTTATTCGACTGCGATCCTTATCTGTATGTCAGTATGCAGATGATATTTTCGACACCTTTTTCCATTATGCTATTCATTGTTGCTCAATTGAGTCATTCGAAATTGCCTGCCTGTTCGGCAGCCCCAGTGGCGATGATTGTGATGCCAAAGGTACATCAATTGTACCACTAGCATCTAGAATAGCTAAAAAAATTCAAAAAAGTTCAAAACCAACCTTCCAACATATCAAATGAAACGTATTCTATGTGCCACTTATATCTGCACTGGAATACCTTAAAATTGGATATTGTACTCAAAAGCAATATAGTAAAATTCTTCCTCGTTCAACACATTTACGGACATTTATTATGGACAAGTGCTGAATCCTAGATAAAGATAGTGAACCTATACCTGAACTATCCCATCCATTGATTTCCCAACATTGCTAAAAGAAACAGAATCAATCATCACTCTGGAAACTATTTTCCTCTGCACACCCTACTTAGTCCATCCAGCAGTGTTCAGACTTCCGAAAAAGGAAATTACAGAAATTTTGGAAATGATGCCTCCAAAACCTTCGTTGCTTCGAAAAATGCTGCAATTTCCATAACTTCCATTTTCAAAAATTTCCCAAAGTTTTGTAACATTCAAAAATTTTGAAAACAGTTTGCTGTGAGTTTACGTGTTCTTGGAAATTACAGAAACTTCTGCAATTTCCACTTTTGGAAAGCTGAATATACCTCATTTTCTTCGTGTAATACAATTGAGTATTGTTCTTCCTCACTTGCTTCCATCTCACATAGATAGTCGACATTTGCTAACAGTCGCTTTTTTTTTGTTTTTTTCTCTTTTCTTTCATTTTTTTTGTATTCCTCTTATTTTCTCTGTTATTTTTGTGTCTCGCTCCTTCTGTAGATATTTGTTTCACTTGTTATATTGCCCTCAAGGAATTTCCTCTCTGATTTCTACCATTCTTATTCAATTCTATTTTATTTGATTCTATTGTATCTTATCGGTATCCGCTTCTTTCGCTCTTCCTCAGGCTTGGTATTATTTTTTCCTTCTTGTTTTCTCTCTTTTTTTCTTTTAACAGGCACATTCGAGTTGAAGCTCAAATTTCCCTTTAGGACCGTCAGGGTCATAGAGTTAACTCTTGCATAATAAAAAAAATTCAAATCCTGATTAAACTGATACCTTTAAATAAAAATCTATTTTTAGTAATTGTGTTAGATGGGTATGTGACATTTAAGATGATTTCAATCAAAGAGCATAGCTATTTGCAACCTACATTCAACTGCTATGGTTTTATCTGTACATAAATATGAAGCTGTACATCGTTAAAATATTATCTTATTGGTGAGCAAGATCGTGGACATTCGCTAATCTTCATATTACATGTTTTCCCGCCTATTTTAAAGTAGTCATATAATAGAAATGAGACTATAATTCACCATCAATGTAGCATTTATTATATTGACTGAAAGACTGGCTTAACTTAGGAAGTGGCCTACTTTTAATCTTATCTTGATTTTAGTCTCTACAAGGACTACTAATTTTTTCTCTGAATACATATTGTCTTCGTGTTCAAAATTTTCTGCTAGAATGTCTAAAAACTGAATTTCAGCACTCAAACGTATTACATAAGGTTATCATCATTCCAAATTCAAATTCAGTGAGTCAGAGTATAAATATAAACATTATAGTACTACTCCTATACTTGTACAGATGCATAGTACTTCGCCGAACAAAACAAATCATTGATTGAACCTTTCCTAATATCTGTGAAAAACATCTTAATGTTAATATTAAAGTATATCAGATAGAAATTTCGATTCCTCATTCATAATTGATCGTGACAGATAGTTTCTAGGAACATTTTGTCAACAATAACTCTTCAAAGGTGATTAACTAAATCTTTATTTTCGTTTTAGATGATTAAATCACAAGTAACGTTCATCGACGTCTAAAGTCGATTCACTTGGCCCTAGACTGATAGGTGTTACGACTTGAACTACCTCAACTGGAGAGAAAATTAGTTGTTTGTGTCAGAATCTGATACTGAAGTTTCAAAGAAACGAGAGCATTAGTTCATAGGAGACACGGGGGGAGTCAAATAGACAGAAACGAGGCAAGCAACAAGCGAACAATGAACATTTTCTTACGAAAATGAATCAGAAACAACGCAAACACAAAGCAAAGCACGAAGAGCGGCAACAGCCAAATTTGGGGATTGGAATGGGAGCAGGGACCTCAAGTTCTCGGGCAGATCAGAACCATTTTTGAAAAATCATGTCAGGGGGCTCGAAGGCTTTCTTAAGTCGGAAGCAGGAGGGCAACAACCCCGAACTTTTGTATAGGGTTCGGTCTCCGAACCCTACACAAAAGTTCAGACTCGTTGCATCCCTAGTGGGGAAGAGGCTGGTTAGGTCTCACCTAACTACCAACTCGCCAGAACCAGAAACTTAACGATGGTAGCCTCAAAATTCCATAGGAGACACATCCTGCTTGGTTCCATCACTGGGAAGGAATTATTTGGCGTTTCCCTTCCATGAATTCAAACATCGAAAGCACCGTAAAAATGGCCATTTGTGCTATTAACGTGGTCGTTTGTGCCATAAAAATCGTCGTTTGTGCCACAGAAATGGTCATTTGTGCCATAAAAACGGTCATTTGTGCCATGTAAAAGGTCATTTGTGACGCAGGAATGGTCATTTGTGCCACAGAAATGGTCATTTGGGCCACAGGAATGGTCATTTGTGCCACAGAAATGCTCCTTTGTGCCTTAAAAACAGTCATGTGTGCCACAGGAATCTTCATCTGCGCCACAGGAATGGTCATTTGTACCACAAAAATGGTCATTTCTGCCACAGAAATGGTCATTTGTGCCACAAAAATGGTCATTAGTGCCATGTGATTTGTGCTTGTTACAGACAGACAGACAGACAGACGGACAGACAGACGGACAGACAGACGGACAGACAGACGGACAGACAGACGGACAGACAGACGGACAGACAGACGGACAGACAGATGGACATACAGACGGACAGACAGACAGACACAGGTGAATTCCCGTTTCCAGACCCTATCCTTTCAGTCTAGGGAAAATAAAAGGGAAGAAATATGCCCCAAGAGATGCACCTAAATAAGCCGAGTTCTCTTCAATTAGCAATAGCTGCTATATTGTGTTTCAAATCATCATTCTGCAGAGATACCCTTTACCAACATTGTTTATCATAGGTCAGTGTATCGTCATTGACAAATCGGGAAATATTCAATTATCTGTCTACGATATCAAAAATTAGCAACTGTTCATTAAATCATTGTTTCTCTCTTAAACTGGATTAGCATGCAAAGCAACTGTATTTTTCTTGATGTAACTAGTCTTCAACTAGAACTTAAAGAAAATCGGTCACCAAATGGAAACGAATTAATTTCGAGAATAATCGATCTTTCACGTATTACAAAACTAACATCTATTTACTATCGATTCGGGGATTCTAGCTTCGATTTTACAGACGAACAAATAAATTTAGTCAGAACGTAGCTCATGTTTCCGCTCTAGAAGTGTTCGGAACCAGCAGTATGTTAATATATGACGTGAGTTGTGCTCGATTAATCCACATAATATCACACACGTAGCACTTCCGGCAACTGATTTCAACATTATGAAAGAAATCCTAGATCACTTCAAATATCTATGGGGCATCGTATTCATGTGGCAAGGTGGCGTAGTTTCAGAGGCTGAATATCCTTGGTGTAAAAGAAATCATAGACGACCACAATATTCAGAAAGGGATCTATAAATATCGAGAAATAACATTCGATTTAAAAATTTGGTTGTTTCGATAATAGTACGTACGATAGTAAGTATTTTTTAACTCAACTGTTCATTAATTTATCAGTGAATAAAAAATGATGTAGCCAAATATTTTCAAATAAATCGTGGATACTGGCATGGATGTCAGAATCTGCAAAAAATCTTAATCCTGCCGCTCACACTCACATAATTAACTGCTAACGGAGATTTTTATAATCATTATAAGTGATAATGTTACGCATCTTGTATACTCTATGCGCCTTAGTGGTCTGTATTGACATTGAATTCAGTCATAGTTAAATAAAAATGAATAAAGATAAACAATCATACTGTTCTTGTGACAGGAAAAACCGTAAAACGTTTCCTTCCGGTTTCGCATAGCGGCAATATGTTTTAAGTGATTGCCAATGCTCTATAAGAATAATTTCCTCTATTGATGATCAGAGCACTGACAAACTTAGTAATAATATCTAGTACATATCCAACAATCAGCGAATGCAATTCATGATACAAAGTGTAGTTCCGGTGTAGTTACGAATAATGTTTTAGTAAGAAATATAACCATACCCTTTTGGAGTATGATCACCCTTTTAATTATCAAGTTTTTAAAGCTGAAATTCGAAAAATGTAGTGAATCTGTGTGTTCTGCATGTACGAGATTTGAAGTGGGTAGGAATTCAATAAACGTATCTAGGGAATAATTAAACAATTCTGCTTCATGAGGGTTAAGGATGACAATATTCACTAACCTTTCAGCATCACTATAATTTTTCATTCCCTAATCCGAACATTTAAATCATGGGCATCTATCAAAGCAATCATTTTCGGGAATCTTTCAGAATGAATGAATATGCAAGGGAATGAAAAAAACTTACTTCCATCTCGAATAAGTACGTCAATAGTATACATCTATTCTCTTTCGGCTGGTCTGTCACTTCCGTGATTACAAGAACAGCAGTTTATTTACTAGTTATCGGTCCACCCTTCCCATCTTAGATCTGAACCCAACTGAGTTCAGACAACCGATGGTACCACACGGCGAGGTGATTGTGCACACCGAAGAGCAGATTAGCCAAACGACAACTCAATCAGACATTGGATACTTAGTACAATACTTGGTACTTTTCGTACTAAGTACGTGAAAATCCTAAGTACCAGTACATTTTTTACAGTACAAGTACGTGTACTTTTTACTTAACAATTGTACTTTGTACTTGTACTTGAGTACATTTGTACTTAGTACCGGTACTAAGTACAAATGTACTCAGTACAATGCTGACAAACTAGAAGCAACCCTTTTAGGTATCCTATTTTCTATTTCTTCGTCTTTGTGTTGGTTTTTAAGTGTTTTCTATCGATTGAAAGGTTTTCATCTTTCTAAAATGGCTTTTGATATCGTAAATCATTGACAAATCGAAGCTTTTTTAAATATCCTTTAAAGATGACAACGAATATTTAATTTCTATGGGTTTAGAATTTTTGTCAAACTTCCAGAAAAAAAGTAAGAAGTTAGATGAATATCGATTAAAACGCCATAACTTACATTTGATTCAAATCTGGTTTTGAATGTTATATTTTTGATTTTTGCTGATTTGACGATGGTCTTTTTTAGTTATCTAATCGAATGAATTTTCAGTAGCTGATTAGAAAAATTCGAAAAACCTTCAGTTCAGAGGAAATAAGAAATTGAAAACCAAAACCAAATTTCTATCAGACTGAAACAATTTCATTTCAATCGATTCAAGTCTAAGAAGAATCGATTTTAATATCAGTAGATATGAAAATAGGTGATGGGTCATCTTCACATAATGTATCATCACTAAAAATAGAAAGGGTCTTTAAAAAGTGAACACCAATGACAATGGCGAAAACGATGGAAGGATCAAGGATCACGATGACATCCTCAGTAGCTATTTGACATCATTTTTGTCTTAGATAGAAAGGGTTAAAGTAGTTTGGGTTTTTGCATGTAGCACAGTTAAGGATGCAACGGAGACGATAAACGAACTTACGGATTCCGATTCACCTCGGTAACCGAAGGCGTGGTTACAGTTTCCATAACAGATTCAACCTGAATAAAACGTCAACGGCGTGCAGAAAAGATTCCCCAATTTGATTTTAGCGATAAAGAAAGGTTTTTTTTAGAAAATATCAATATATGACAAAGATAATGATATAGCAATATTAATACTACCAATATCGAAACCGAATGATATTGGTGCGCATAAGTATTTGCGTTGGCCAGTATTTTTATTGATACTCTCATTGCCGAAAGGATAAAAATACACAATGAACATTCTTTTGTTTACCCGATTCTGATTGCTCGGTCAAGAATCGATAAGAATCGGCATTTTCGAAGTTTCTAATGAAGTTCCGATTCGACTCGACTCCCGGGCTCGAATTCCCTTTAGAAAGAAAACTACATTTCGGAAAGCTCAATTTCTATTAGTTAATTGCCCAACAATACGATTTGAAAAGAAATGGAGCTTGAATTCGAATTCTCCGACCTCATTTCTTTACGATTTATAAAATCTCGATATTTTCTGAAAACATCCTTTCTTGAGCGCAAAAATCAAATAAGAAAGTTTTTCTGCACTCGGTAAATGTTTCACTCGATTTGAATCTGTTAAAGAGAGTGTAACGATACCTGCGGTTATATATTGAGATCTGTAGTTGTAGAAATGCTTATCATAGTTGATCGGTGGGCATTAGGTACGGCTATCGTCACTAATACATCCCTAACTCTGATAGTGTCACTCGGAAATGGAGGTCAAGGAGTTCACAATTCTGCAGAAACTGATGGTGTGAAATAGAAACGCCTCATAATATGGATGCTTGCTTCTTCTGTTGTTCCCAATAACAGATTTTCATTAGACGACGAAACTGATTGACTCTCAGATAAATACCTAATCAAAGTCTAAAGTAAAATTGTACTTTGTACTTAAGTACATTGTACTAAAGTACGTTTTACCTAGGTACATTGTACTAAGTACATTTGTACTCAAGTACATGTACTAAGTACAATAGGACTTAAGTAAAATGTACTTAAGTACAGTACAAAGTACAATTTTGAAGTATTAAGTACTTGTGCCTGTACTTCATGTACTTGTACTGGTCCGATCTCTGGACTCAATCATAGTTTCTGCTCTCAGAATACTATTATTCTCAAGTTGTGTTGAGCGGTAGCGTTTATGTTGAGTAAAATAGTATTAAAACGAATCACATCGTGCGAACTCTAACTTTCTTTCAATTGTTATTGGAAGAATTTATTTTGAAAATCAGTCTCATTTGGATCTTCACTCGTCAACAAGCTTTTTCTACCCATATCGCATGAAACTCATACTGTCCAGATGATACACGTAGTGTCATTGTACCACTCTGTGCATCCTCTGACAGTTGTTTAACCCCACTGACAGTATTGATCAATGATAAATTATCCAATGAACTAGCATGAATATGTTGACGGCAGTACCAAGACGAACGTTTCCATAATAGCGTCTGATTAACATAAATTGAATGGCATTGGCCAGACTTCAATAGAGTATCAAATGAGATGATACCTTCCAAATTCGTTGGTATCATGACAGTCAACTTCACGGTGTGTGGAGATAATGATGGGATGGAATATTGTTCTAGAGAATCGACAGATCTTGTCCAAGCAACTCTCACTAAACCTTTTTGCGTCTTGACCGTTGCTGATACAGCTTTCAATAATGTTGCATCATACGTCATACGAGGGTGAATATGTATTCGATGTTCTGGCAATGATAAGTGCAACCCTGCTAGATAACGATAAAACCAACTACCAATACTATTGAACATGTGATGATTGAGCGAGGAGCCAGCTGAATCTGGTAATGTATTCCATGTTTCCCATGTCGTTGTGGCATTCTGTATTGGATTATTGAACATATGACCATAGGATGGATAAGTAGTGGAACTGGCTAATTTTACTGCTAAATCGTGATTACCATTACTAGATAACAAGGGATATACTTGAGCCACGCTAACAATTCCACCGGTGAAATGCAGATTTTGATTTTTAATATTATTCAATAATGATTCCCAGACAGTAGTTTGTATCTCATCAGGTACGACATTGGGTAATGCCAGAGCTAAAACATTAGCAGCTTGACTATTATCTGCATATCCTCGTAATGTTCCATCATAAAAGACCATATGAAATTCTTTCGCCAATATATGATACAATTCTGTGTAATTCTTTACATTATCTGTTTGGTTCAATATTGTAGAAATATTGATGAATCGATGAACGTCATGCAGGTAGGCAAAGGAGGAGATTAACGAAAGATTAGTCATCGGTGCAGCGGGCACCCAATCACCCCAATGGCCAAAAAAGTGAGCCAAACCGGTTTGTTGGTACTGCCTTGTTAAACAATCGATCCAAGCTCTGATACTAGTGTAATACTGTTGTAGGATTGTGATGTCACCTGTGTGCTCATACAATATCCAGGTTATTTTGATATAGGCTGTACCCCAATTAGGATCAGCTGGTGAGAATCCAACAGTAAATGGTACTGTATCAGAGATTGCGCCATCTGCAGCTTGGTTATCCTGAATCATGGTTAAAAAATTCAAATAAAACTGAATTAAATCAAAATTGAATAATGCTTCATCTACTGACAGACCGGCATCACCCATCCAACCTCGTCTTTCATTTCTTTGTGGACAATCAGTTGGTAAGGACATGGTATTACTCAATTGTGACCATAAGATGTTGTGTTGGATTTGATTTAACACAACTGAAGATGATGAAAAATTCCCGATCAAACTTGTTTGTGTATGCACAGGATAACATGTGACTTGTGAACTGTCAACATCGGGTAATCCATTCACTAAGAGATACCGGAAGCCATGATAGGTAAACATCGGTTCTATTGTTTCATTAACAGAACCGTTTAAAATGAATGTGTCAGTAGCAGCAATAGAATCTAGATTCTCGGTATCAATACCATTGAATCTGATACCATTAGTACCCTGCGAATAACGATATTCAGAGTGACGTAACTGTACGATATAACCACTTGGAACGTTGATGCCAGTCACTCGGCACCAGCCAGCAAAGTTCTGGCCTAAATCAAAAATTTGCCCATTGGCATAATCAGTTCCAATAGGTATTAATACACCGTTGAATTTGGCCAAATCAACGCCAAATTGATAGCTTTCAACTATGCTAGTGGCAACATCGTCGGTAGTGCTAAGATCTGGAATATGTAATGCATCTGATCCAGCCCGTATCGGAGGCATTCTTTGTAAAGTTAAAGTACCACTTTGCACAGGAGAGCTTAGAATAGAAGCATTGATCCATAACGACGCATTATCAAAAAATGTCACCGTAGAGAATGCGGGTCGTGCTGCACGATAATCCACGATAGTACCCATATAGACGTTGTCGGATCGATGCTCTGCTTCACGTCCTAGCCATGTCTCATCACTGTTGATGTTAATGGTAGACTTGTCACTTAAACATATTGTCAAGTGAAAAATGAACCGAGGTGGTCCATATTGTGTACTGAGCTCGGTTCTCGGCCCCGGGCCAATTATCCACTGCTGTCGATTATACCAGCCTTGACCCAAAAGAACTCCAATAGCATTAGCGCCACTAGCCAAGAATTTAGTCACATCATACGACACATATAATGTACGTTGTTGATAAGTAGTCCATCCAACATCCAACTTACGAGAAGGATCGACGGGCTGTCCATTCATATGCAATTCATAATATCCAATCCCACTAATGGCAGCGAAAGCTGATGTTATCAGTGATGATGATTCTATGTTGAATATTTTGCGTAATTGATTCATATTGATTATATTACTACCAATCCATTGTGACCCATTAAATACATCGAAGAATACAGTACGGAATTTTCCAATGAACCACTTACTCTCCATCCCATCATTCGACCAATACCTCAGGTGCACCTCATAACGACCATCTGTATTAAACATGGGACCATTGTACTTTATTGTAGTGGACGACGATTCTATTGGGTCAGTATCCCATAGCAAGATTGATGTGGTGGCACCATGCATAGATCGTTCATGTATTTGAATTTGATAAGCAATTTGTTCAATATCGCGTTGTGGATGATAGTGGTTTGAAAATGTTGGCAAATTCCATGAGATGATAGGCGTATGTGTGTCGATCACGACATCATCATGCTGCTCCAGCAACCAATATTCAATGCGAACATCGATTGGTTGATTAAGGTTGGTTACAAAATTTCTAGATGCAACACCACCAATAAGCCACATCAGACCAAAGAAGATTCCCAACATCGTGCTATATTTGCTAGTATTTTGATTCTCCTATCGAAAATAAATCTCGAGCGAATTTTGGAAACGCAACGATAGTATCGAAATAAAACGATGGTTTATATTCTACTACAATGCAAGATCATTTTTTCCAGAATATTTGGAAAAGTTAAGTATTCAGAAATGTAGAATAGTGCTCCGAATTAATTTTTTCAAGTAAAATTCGCATTACTTTAATATACATTGCTGCATGTCTGATTTTCCCCGGTTTCCGTTGCCAAAAAATGAGCAGTTCCATTCTCCTTTTATCAGGATATGAAAAAATGAGCACAAGAGAAGTTCTAGACTTCAATATTATCTAGAAAAACCCATGTAATATAAGCTTTAGTTCTAAGATATTTAACAGTGACTTTTCAAAGATGATACTCATTTTTATTTGACGAGAATGATACTGTTACTCGCCGAGCTTCGGTTTTGTCTTTTTTAAACAAGTTTTTCAAAATGTTACATAAGTCATAACTGTTAAGTAAACTTATAGAAAACCTGTGTATAAATGTTGAGATGCTAAAAAATGAGATGTTCAGATATATCGGCTTGTTCCTCTTGTATTTATGCTCGATCCTGGAAGAAGAAAACCTGAATGCACTTGATGAGTAATAAAGCAGTCCGATCTATACATAGAAAACGGGAATGGGTTGACTATTGAGAAAAATTAGAAAGGCAAAAAACAGAAAGTCAGATGCCTCCCATTTGTAGCGAATAATGTAGTTATTCGTCATTATTTGAGTTATCATCTTAGCAAATTATGGTATAAACTGATTTTCTGAACGATATGTCATCACAGGTGGGACACTGGAAAAAATGCAATGTAGCCACGCAAATACTTACGATTTCAATCTTCCTTATCGTCTGCTTTACTTTCGAATACTTTCTTTTAAAATACTGCACATATATTTGATGATGTTGCTGTCGGGCTATCTTATCGAAAAAATATTATATTCGTTCTTTTTCTCTTGTTTCATTGTGCTGCTACTAAAAATAAATAGCCAAAATAAACAGTGCTCACGTGAGAAAAAGGAATCGGTCGGAGCCTCTCGTTATTCTGAAAAATGAGCTGCTGCACTCGATAAAAATAAAGAACATACGCCGAGTTAAATAGCATCGAATACAGATACAGAGCTGAACAAGTG
Source organism: Rotaria macrura (assembly GCA_900239685.1). NCBI lineage: Eukaryota > Metazoa > Rotifera > Eurotatoria > Philodinida > Philodinidae > Rotaria > Rotaria macrura. Next base: position 22,168 of record OENT01001475.1, read on the forward strand.
TGCTAGAATCCCTTAGCACAAGAAAAGAGAGCATGTGAGAACACAAAAGAAGATAAGATTGAGATGACATGAGAACAGAACAAGAGCAGTAGTAACATACGTCGACACCTGCACATACTCTTGAAAGAACTGTAAGCTTTCAAAAATATATTATTCCCTTCTACCTAGAATGGATAAGGAAAAACAACAATTTATTATGCTAAACAAACGACTGAATCAACTAAGATACTGTGAAGGGTCTAAAATCCCCAAACCTTGGGGTTTGGTACAAAAATACTTCGGTTTATTCTCGATTGGTATTGGGATATTGTGGTTATGATTTATTTATAACGTTGCAGGTCTCAAAAACCGAAATAATGTTAGATTAAAACCAAATCTCAATTCCGAATCTAAATCCAAGTCGGAAACCCCAAAGAGATATCCAATGTCGAGTCCCAACTCTGCTCCAGATTTGTTGCACCTCTACGTATGGTAAGTCACAATCGGAGAAAATTGCAACAACACAGGATATTGCAAACATTTAAGGAAATGCAATGAAAGAACAATCAAGAAAAGAAAAACTATACGATGATCGGTTAAAAATGCATTATAATCATGAGAAACGTTTTCATTCTTTCCAAAACAAGGATACGTCATCTCTACGAAGAAGTTTTTAAACATGCTCTAGTAAGTGATGTTAAAATAGTTAGAGACGATTACAATCTTTAGCAGACATCAATTCACATCGATCAATCCTTTAAATCCTTTAATCAGATCTTATTGAATCCTAAAACAGATCCGATAGCCCCATTTGGTATTATTCTAAAATCTTAAATCTAGAACTGATTTAATTGCGGCTCATAAAGTTTGGTTTAATAAAGATTCAGCCAACGAAACCCAACGCGATTAAGTTTTATGAATTCCTATGGAATGCTGTCTGCTAGTCAAATCTTAAAAGACTCAATGCGACCCGGTATTGAAGAAAAAAGTTGGCCGATTTAATGGCTCACTCGATTTGTGAAAATCACATTAGTATTTCATGATAACTAGCTTATAAAAACAATGAACTGAGCACATAATTGGCTCGTGCTGTTGTTTTGATGAGTGTATTGTAGGATTTTCTTATAGATTCCTCCTCTTTTCTAGTTTGCAACCCATGAAGAGTTTGAATGACAAACTGCGATCTTCTCACTACCAATTCTTTTTGTCGTTAACCAGATACAAAATGCATGCTGGTCTCTATCTGAATGGCGATAATAATGGTCACCGAGCACACATGCTTCCATTTTTGATTGCTTTGCGCGAAGAACATGATTGAGTATCACGGTTTCTATTCAATTTCAAAATAAAATTTTGTCTCAAGTATCAAATGTGGCAACAACGTCACATTATCGAATCATCTCGACCTGAAATTCGGTCGAATAATTTCCAAAACTTTTCTGCAAATGTATATCGCCAACAGGATTCTAAAGTTCTTCCCATTCGTCATGATTCAGCAAAACAATAACCCTTATGTTCGCGACAACAGCATGTATATTAAAATCACTGTGAACTTTGATGAGGCCTCTAACACAATCTTGGCTTATGCTTTGAGTCTTAATCCAGGATTACCTGCGAACGTACAGAAAACATTTATCAAGCGGGAGATCGAAATTCGAGTACAGCAACAGGCTTCATTGGGTAAAACTCCGATGACAGCAACCCGAAACTTTATAAGACTCAACCGATAGCTTCTATATCCAATTTTCATGATACAACTATGCCTATTAATCAAATTGATGAAGAAGTGAAGGGTGTGGGTCAGAGTCTGGCTATGAGGCCTGGATTTGGGTTCATCGTATTCTAATCGACACACTGGCAGTCTCGCGCAACCCATCCATATTCACATGCACGCACTCTAAATATTTTACATAATAAGCAGCAGAGATGCGATCGGTTAAGGATTTTTTCAAACCAAACCAAACCGAACAGAACAGAAAAACTTGCTAACCGGACCGAACCGAACCGATTTAGTTTTCAAAGATTTTTAACCGCACCGAAATTGGTTCGGTTAGAAATCGACTTTAGTCGCATCTCTGTTATACACGATCTAACATCGGCTAACTTTCATTGAAGATACCATGAATTTTACTAAATTTCTTGCTCCATTCCTGATGTTGGTGGATGTCGTCACGGAATATGAATATGCATACAGCTTGCGTCAGTTCAGGAATCCATGGTAACACATTCTCACAAAACGAACCTGAGACAGTAAGAAAAACGTTTTCGATATTGTCAAGAAAAACAACATGTTGTAGACATTGCTCTAGTTTCTTATTTATTTTGAAATGTTCGATCAGATGACTAAGATCAACTTTACGATGAACATAATCAGATTTTTCGATATCTTCCACATGATTGTCGAGCCGTATTATTTGGAAATCGTTCGGTGAGAAAGGCGTTTTGTATGAATTTGCCATAAAAGAAATGAATCAATACGGTAAAAAACAGCTTGGATATTTTCAACAAGAAATGACGAAGTTTTCAAACGCGTAGCTATGATTCATTCATAATAAAATGCTTGTTCTGTGTTTTCGTCATAAAAAGAATCTATTTTTCCTTTTGCTTTTCAATATTTTCCAGTAAATATATTACTTGAAGATAACAGAATTGACGTTAAAATCGTTGTACAACTGTTCTACCAGCAACATATAATAAAACAGAAAAAAAAACATTAAAGCAGAGAAGTTTAAAATGCAGTTTTTATTGTAGTCAGTTGATGATTTTTATTCTTTTTGCCTAGTCACACTTTCTCAAGAATCTGTAGAAATATTTGTTACGGTTCCTTGTGTTAGAAGAATAATGAAAGTCAGACAACAAATAGAGAACAAGAACGGTATACTTACTAGTAGACAAGAAGATTGTGGCACATCTAAAAGTGCTTCAACTTTTACTAAATTTATGGTTTATAATTTCTGACAAAAATAAAGCTCTGAGAAAAATCAGAAAATCAGGAATGAAAGATCATATAACTGAGAAAAGTTATTCAACTGAAAATACCATTTTCCTAGTTTAAATGAAAGAAAATTTTCTGTTCAACTGGACGACGTGTTGTTATTTTCATCATCGCCATAGATTATTTCCAACCCAATGCCCACCTTCAACTTTATCCTCATGTGAGTTAATGCCAAAGTGAACAAAGAGGCAAAATACACTCAGAATTTGATTGTACTTTAACCAAGTGGTGGTTGAGAAGCATGACCTCGCATTTAGGGTGAATGAGTCTAGTCTTTATTCATTGCCAGCATGCTAGTCTAAAATAAATAACAACCCACCATTGTCATCAAGTTAAATAGACGTTTCTAGCGTTTCGTTTCATCCTATTTTCTTGGCGTATAATTATATAGATGCTATTTATGTACTTCTCGATACGCGCGAACATTGTTATAAGTATATGTATGAAATTTAAACTAAAAGAAACGTACATATATGTGTATGAGAAGAACGACTAGATCAAGATGATGAAAAATATTAGAGGATAATACTAAGGAACGGTCATGTCGACTTACGACTTCAGGGTGACAGATGCATTGAACAAGACTCTACATGTCACAATCAAAAGAAAACAAAATGAATTTATATTGTTCTTATGAACATTGAGAGCTTAATCATCAATATTATTGACATTGAATTATGTTTTACATGCTTTCTTCTGACAAGGGTGTGAGTGTGGGTAGGTGTGAGTGTGGGTTAGGATTAGAAGAAGAAAACCCATATCCGTACCTCTTTTGCTTACCTTGTTGTGGATCCGATTTGTCGAGGTAACAAAGGAAAACAGGAGAAAAAGTTATATCAACATCAAACTCATCTGATTCAACATCCAGTGAATCAACAACTGGTGAATAAATGATTATTCGATTTTTTATTTATCTTATTCAAATTTCGTATGTTTATTTCTTCTTTTTTTTTACTTCATTTTCAATGGTATTATATTATTCAGCATACCTTTTCTAGTATACCATATAGTGTTAGAAATTCATATGATCACATTCGAACGATTTCTAACCGAATGATTCATAGTAGATTTATATAATACTAAGTGTGATTTCCACATATCACGCAGAATATGATTGTCTCACTTGAACGGATAAAAATGTATTCAACTCTCAACAGTATATGTACTGGATATTCGTGAATATATTTTTTGGAAATTCGCCAATTGGTGAAAGTTCAGTAGACATTCACCAGCATATCAGTTGGACAGTCGCCAATCGGCGAACATCCATCAAATTTTCGCCAATACATTCCGTGGAATTTCGCCAATAACTAGTGAAAGTCAAAATTGGCGAAGTTCCGGAATCCCATATATGTATATAATGATTATAGATTTAAATAATTTACTTGGTGAATTTCTTGTCTATTCAAACGATCAATTTTACAAATTTATTGAAAAATGTTTCGTTGTCAATGAAATGAAGTTATCAAAATTGTAATCAATTAAAAGTATTAGTGTACTGAGGAATATAAGTACCAGATGCTGTTGCTATATAAAGCGATAATTGTAAAGAACTGGTTGATCTTAGGTATGATAATTGTTTGGATCAATGAAGACGATAATAGCAACGAAATTATAAAATCAGGGATCAAAGCTGGAATTGATGATTCAATAAAAAAGCTTACGGAGAATAACAAGAAGTATACAATCTAAAGAATAGGTTTTATACCAAACCCATGATAAAGGGTCGGTAGATTTCAAAAAAGCATCTATTTGCCTCCAAAACTTGAAAGCGATTCTTCAGTTCTATGAAGACGTTAAAGGTTCTTCGCCCATGGATACGGAAAGGGCCTTCTCCTATAAAATATTTTTATAAGTTCCGTACACCAGAAAAAGGTTTCACAAGAAACTTCAAAACCTTAAGAGTTTGGAATTAAATTCTAATGGTTTTTCACTAGATCCCCATGGTTTCGTACCAAACCATTGGAATTGAATATGCAACCCGAAAGGTTTGGGATTCTCTTGTGAAATATTTTTCTGGTGTACGGAACTTATAAAAATGCTTCGATGGAGAGGGTCCTTCCCGTGTACCAGGGGGAAGAACTTCTAAAGGTTTTATAGAACTTAAGAATCGTTCTTCCAGTCTTTGGAGGCAAGTGGATGCTTTTTAAAAATCTACTGAACCTTTATGTGGATTTTATGAAAAACCTATTTTTTAAAGCGTATTCAAAGAACAAAAAACTTCAAATCGTCTTCATCATTGTCTTCCACACCAAATCGTTTTAATTTAAACACACCTTTGTCTTATGTATCAATTTCTGATTCTGTCGATTCATCATTAGCATTGGCAACAATAAAAGCACCTAATTTTATACCAATCAATGATTACATAGACTTGATTTCCAATACGATTGAAAAATGTTTGATAAATACCTTCAAAAGTTTCATTTCAGAAAACAATGACGATTATGCTATTTTTTTACTTAATTACATGCGAACATAAATATCCACACATAAAATGTAGTTGTAATGCAACAATTAAACTTGTTTTTCATACAAATAGAAATTCATTTCAGCTATCTTCATATTTGAAAATATTAAGAATATTAGTTGTGCTTTGAAAAAAACGAAATAATTCTCAGTTGAAAATTTAAAAAAAAATTTATCGAATGGATTTCATGCAAAATATCAATTTTCTTGATATGAACGATGCCAATGATAGTTCTAAAATAATAATGGGCACTTAAATCTCAAGCAACTCTCGAGGGTATGGATGCGAGTTTTGCTTGGCTTTTTAGTGGTACGGCTGTATACTTATTTTATATTCAATATTTTACTCTCTTCGTTCGCTGTCGCACTGCATGTGTCATTTCATTACCTTTTCTTTTTTTCTCTGAAAGGTATGCATATTGGTATGTTTTTAGGTGAAGAACGGAGAAAATGGTAGCTATCGAAATGTATCCTAATTTCTTTCGTTTCGGATGGATGAAAAGTGTGGTGCTTCGCTAGTGTATTTTGTAAATCGGCGTTGCCCTTATACATGTACGTTGAACTACGTGTAATTCAGGCTTTGCGTATGTGTGATTGTTTTATTTCAAACTCAAGCATGTGTTCCCAGAATTGTAAAAGTATAGATGAAAAGGCTTATCAGAGTGTTTCAGTCATATGGCTGAAGAGATGAGATACTTTCTTTCTTTTTTATAAAAAGAGTTCCCTTATTCATGCTTACTTTATAATTAGTGAGTTTGTTCTGATAATTAAATGTTTCTCTGAGTGTATGATCATAACCATTTACGGAAGGAATTGAAGACATTTTTCATCTGAAGAAGTTTACCGTTGCATATTAGAATTAGTCTTTATTCTGTAAATATTACAACAGATTCTTCAGCTATAGGTTCTATATCATACTTTCTATAATTACAAGTACACGAGCGAATGGAAGCGTATAATATTTTGCTTACTTATTTCAGATTACAATTGACCACTATTCAAACCCAGTACATAATGGAGTAAATGGTTTGAAAATATCTCACAATGAGGATTTCGTGGTCCCACGAGTGACGATCCTCTGAGATGTGAACTTGAAGCTGAACCAAATGTCGTCTGGTAAGCTAAAATGAATCATATTTAATTTCTGCTATAATATTCATCAAAGAAAACTACGAAAACTCTTCTCTTTTCATGAGTCAGCATAACACTGAAAATAGTCGTGATTCCTGAGAAGATCACTTTGTCTGTGAATTCTATTACTTGAATCGTTTACTATCTTGGAGGTAATCTGTTGAAAATATCGAAACCCATCCGAAAAGCTGCTTGAAAAATCATTATAAGAAAGTAATACGTGATATAGATGAAGTGACTCAACTCTCTTGCTATGCACTAAAAAGCTCACCAATGGCTCTTTGGCATAATTCATCTGTCGTGAGCTTGAGAAATGATTATATTAGATACGGTTGGATTTCTCTAATTAACAATTAACACGAGTTAAAATATTCTTTAAAAATGAAACACCTGTGTTGTATCTCTGTCGGTTAGTTACTACGAGAGGTTGTTCTTCACTGCGAATAATATCTTTTTTTATTCTTTTCTTCATATTTGTATTCATGAGCGGATTTTTTTCTCTCACGTAGATATGCAGTTATGCATGAATTAGAAATATATAAGCATTGCAAGTTTGTGCATCACATACCATAAATAACGGGCAGCATCTTTTAGTTAAATGCATCGCTTATTAAAGATATTTATTATCAATAGTTTATTAAGTTACAGAAGCAACTAGTATTACCCATCGGGGAGTTATAGCTGGATACCTTTCTGAAAACTTATTTCTCTTATTCAATGGTTTCTCTCACAGGAAAATTTCTGATTCATTTAATATCCTTACTAAGATCTTCAGTTACAAGCCTATAGAAGGGATAAAATGTTTTCATTATGGATTGCTGCCTGTTTACTGCATTTAATCCAAATATAATGAATTGTTTTAGAATTTGTGTAATAGGTATGCGTATATAAATTGATGATTATAACGGTCATAAATGGCTCATGTCTCACCTGCTTAGTTGCGACAGTCCTATAGTCGTATGCCACCGTGCCTTATACGCTGACATGCATCCGTTGGAGACGAAGAAATCTGTACCTTAAAATCAAATAAGGACCGGTCTTTAGCTATTAGTGCTGATGAGTATCTTCTATTCGGTGTAACTTATTCCACCCTGTAACAGAAATAAATATTGAATTGCCAGTAAAAATTGTGATAACTCTTTTTTGAACTTTGCTTCAACTTTGATTAAAATTCTTCTCAACGAAGCCGGAACTGACTACTCTTGCAATTGCATTATAATTAATAATATATCAATAACAGAAAAAAACTATTCAGCAATTCAATATCAATCCAAACTAGTTGGTTCTTTATTATAAACTCATCTTAGGTCCAACTTAAAATGAAATTTTATTCAGGAGATGCATATAGTTTAATCTATTATAGTGCTTAAAAAATCATCTCTATAATATGTAAAGCTTTCTAGATATAATCCCAATTCTACCTAAGTCAAAAGGATTTTCAAGCTAAAAGTTCATGTCTTCTATATAGTGCTGGAAACTCTTTGAATTCAAGAACCTTTATTGAAAGAAAATGACTTACTCCATAAACTGCAGTAGCTTTTCTTAAAGTAAAATAGCTTTCTATGAAAATATTCTAATATACTATATTTTTCATATGAGCTCCCAATAATCAAAATTTTAAAAATAAACTGTTACTTTTTATCGACTTTATGAAGACTAATAAAACTTCCAAATTTATAGTCAGCCAAAAATTTTAAACCATTTGGTTGCAGTGAAACTTGAATTTTCTCATGTTCGAACATAAAAAGCAGTCTTCAGAACAGTAGAAACAAAATGGTGTCTATTAGAAGTTTTACAAGCAACATGTTCTATTTTTCCACTTCAGGCTATCCTTTGCCAAATTTCTTATTGTGAAGAGTCATATGATATTAATGGTATTGAATGAAGGATCAACGACTTTTCTCGTAAACAGTATTGATGTCAAAACGTGGGTAACATGGAATGGGCTAGGTAAGTGTGTACAATTTCCTATTTTCATGGAGATCTCTACTGTTTTAGATGTATCCACTTACGCAGCACTCAGACTCGTCAAAAATATGTATATAGAATTGTAGACGTCGAGAATGCATATTTATAACTGTAAATTCGATAGAGTCAGTTGCTTCCTGTGAAAAAACCAAAGCAGTGTATAAACGTTGTATGAAAACTACATAATATCATCAAATGATCTGACTCAATTGCTTGTCGACAGGTCCTACATTGTAAAAAGATCGTAGAATAATCAATCCTAGGAGAAGAGTTTATGCTGGTCCTAAACCTTTCATCGTATTTCAATATGCTTTTTTATAGTTTATTTTCAACTTCCTAAATCCTTTAAGGGTTTATTAGACCTCCAAAACCCTATTTAAGGGCTCAGAGTACGTTGCACTTTCAAAAAGCCTTAAAGGGTTTAGGAAGCTCATAATAAAGAATAGAAGGGCTTTTTGATATACTGTGAAAGATTTAGAACGGGTATAAACTCTTTTTCTACGGTTTATTATTCTACGATTATTTTCACAGTGTACTCCACTGTACTTCCATCTTAGGTTCTTGTACTTTACTCGTATTTCGAAAATACGTCGGAGTATGGCGTCTTAATTTTTCCTACTTGACTTCAGATCATACTGTTTTCAATGAAAAGTGAAAGTCGACAAATATTTCTACACACATAAGTAACAGAAACAACATTCACGAAGAAGTTTTGCAGTACTCATATTTAGAACTGTAATTATCTGGACAACGAAGTTCATCAAATGTCGCTGCAGAATTTTCGCTCACAATATGCTGACTATTCCCCAACGGCAGTTTACACTATTCTTCTTCTTATTTTCTTTTCTATGATGGCATACTTCATACCGTCTGTCATTTATAGACCTGCTGCAAAAATAATACTATTGAAACCTTTACTTAGTACTCAATCAACCTTACAAAGAAGCTCTGTAACGCCACGTTTAAAATCAGACCACCGTGGATATGTTGCTCTCGTGTATAGTGGGACTGCTAGAAGTTTTAGTGGAAATTTTCTTAGCCATATTGTAAATATTATGGCTGGATGTCCATACACTGTTCATTTGTTTTTTCATACGTACATAAATGACAATCGTTTCCCTGGGCATCGTATCAATTCTACTTATGCCAGCTATTTATCGGTCAATGCAACCCTTGCTTATTTCGAGGGTTATGTAAATCTTGATAATGAGCGTGTTTTGTTTCTTGATACCGTGAAAGCCAATGTGTTTGAATACTTATCCCTAGCTACTCTACGCGAAAAATATAAAAACACGTATGATATCGCTATGAAACGCTTTCCTTCACACCCACCAATTCCTGGTATCTATTATATGTGGCATAGTCAACTTCGAGGGGAGGAACTTCGTCAAAAGTATATGAATGCGACCAGTATCGATTATAAGTGGACATTCAGAATGCGTCACGATGCTGTATATTATACAAATTGGTGGCAGCGAGCTTTTAATGTGCAAGTGTATGATTGTTTAAATCCAGTACACCAGCAACTTGCTCATGATGTTTCCCGTGATTGGGGAATTAAGTCTACCCGCTTATACGAAATGGTCTATGGACCCAAATTGCAAATGAACAACGTACTATATGTTCCTTTCGGTTGGTCTTACGGTGGCTACAATGATCAATTTGCAGTCATGTCCTCTGAAAATGCTCATCACTATTTTACGCGAATATTACATGTTAGTCGAATGCTGAATGAAGGAAAAGTTCACCATGAAACCTCGATACGTCTTGTAGCTCTTTGGAATAATATGACTGTGAATAATGTTGATGGTACCATTTGTTACGAAATTGTGCGTCCATCACTAAAAAGTATCAAATACAGGGCGAACATTAAAAAATGGCATCTGTCCTGCGCATACAAAGGAAGTGGTCGAGAGGACTGCAAACGACTGTGTCCTATATTTAAGAAGATGAAGAAAGCTTTGCGTGAAAGTTTTGTTCAAGATACAATTTCCAGATCAGAAAATATCACAGGAGATAGTTATAAGATCAAATCATTATTAACGCTTCATCTCTCACGTCTAAAGACTAATACAATTCAAATACACTACAATGATTCGTCTTTTTACTATTTTTACCTTTATCTTACTTCAAACGAAACAAATGATGCCTGCATCCCCAATAGCATGACTGAAGGTGGACGGGAAAATAACGCGCTGCAATATCTACCATTTGTTTTACAGACATCGGACACAGTAAAAGTTGCTATGTATAAAAAGTATTCGACATGCGTTACATCCAAAGACAAATAGTTTGCAGGAAAATACAAACTCGTTCCAAATCATAAAAATTGATATAATAAAATAGCTGTTATCGAGATTCTACAGAAATGGAGATATAAAGTATCAAGAAGGATGTGAGTGTGCACTTCATATAATCCTATGAATTGATGATAAAAAGGAATAATTGAGCTACGTGGATGCGTTTTGATTTTTTATATGATTATGAGTATTTAAAAGTCATGCAAAAGTATATCTATGAATCCATGTGTGGCAATTTAATTTTCGTTTCTGAGGTTTTCGGAATGTAGATTCCAGCTTGATTTCGGTCGTGTGGAAATGAAATTATGTTCCGTTGGTTGTTCTTAGTATCCACTGAACGAATGTTATCATATTATTTGATGAAGAATTCATCTGAATAAATAAAACAACAATTTGCTGATGCTACAGCCAGGACTTGAACGAATAACGAACTATACACCCGTAGGGACTAACACGGAAACAGTCATGTTATAATGTGGAAAAAGGGGAGTCTTATCCAATCTTTTTAAAGATGTACTGGTTTGAGGCTTGTGGCTTCTGGCTTCTGGCAGATTTCTGAATGAATTGCGTTGACGAACTATTCTTCTGCAGATTTTTCGTTCGTACACGAAGCGATCCTTTGTATTCGGTTCGGTTCGTAACGATATATTTCTCTTGAATGTACTCGTTCGAAATCATCCATTCCAGATTTACATGGGCTTTTGCAGCTCATCTGGATGTGTTTGAGGGTGTAAATGTGGATGTTCTTCTAAATGGTGCGGGTGTAACTATAGCTATCGATATGATGCTACCACACTCGTTTGGAAGCATTCACCACTTGCATATCCTCAATTTTCAAACTAAAACCGAAGAGTTAATTGTGAAATAACTGTGACATAAAAATTGTATTGACGGATTCTGGTAACAGCGAAAAGAATTTGATTAATGTTTAATCAGGGGCCATTGATCACGAGTTCTGGCTTTGGTGTTAGCGCATACTAATGTTATATTGCAAAAAAAGTAAAAACGCGAATTGCCGACAAATAAATCACGCGAACAAAATATTCTGTTTGAGAAATTAGAGAGGGGAAACAATGTGGTTGCTCCGAAGTTCGGAGTCCGAACTTGAGAGTAACACTTTCTTTTGAATGAATTGGATCGTGTATGATCCATTATGAAAACTCCAACGGTTTCAACTCACTCTGTGAAAATGAATTTATTCGAAACTGGCATGGATCTGTCATCGAAGATTCTTGCTTTGACATTAACTAGTTAACATCTTACCCAGATCCACACCACATTCAAACTCTCCTGATGAGACTCACCACTGCATGCCTAGTCTCAATTTTTACGTCACCATTTGATTTGCAATAAATACATGAACTTAAAGTATCGTCAGATCGATTGTAGCAGCTGAAATTGTACTTGGAAACTAGAGCATTAGAGAACTGGTGAACAGGTGGTCAGTACATCATCGCTGATGCATCTGAACTGTTGAGCGTGTGATGCGTTTTAATAAATATTAAACAAATTCTTCCAAATTATCAAAGGATACTTTATCATCGATCATGGTGGAAAAACATATCGTAAAACTCATTCTTTCAAAAAACCAATCATACAATGATTCGCAAGATATTGAAGTTGATTTTCGTGGAAATTGACATCGTTTCGGTTCTAGAATTAGATGTGAATGCGATTATCGATGGAAATGTGGAAGATGAAAACTTCTGGATCGTAACCCACATCTTAAGAGCATCCGCTGAAAGATTTTGTTATGAATTCAATCAAGTTGATCTTTTCCACCTGTTTTAGTTTGACGATCTTGCTTTCAGCCTTAATGATGTTTCGACGTGCTATTTGAGCATTCTCATGAAAAAGAGCCAATAATTCATCATCATGAGACTCTACTCTGAAAGCCATCTTAATTGCTGTTTTATGCCACTCAGAGTATTGCCATGGATTACAATCTGAATCGTTGGCTTCATCCATGCGATTATTAATGAAAGCAGCAGTGTTGTAATTACATACAGACATACTCAACGACAATTGAAAGATCAATTGGTAATGGTAAATACTTTTGGCGGACCGGCGTCCATTCAGCGAAAAACTTTTCAGCGAACGGCTTTTTCGGGGAAAAAAAAACAGTGAATAACAGTACGGCGAAAATTTAGTTCAGCGAAAATTTAGAATGGCGTAAAACCAAAGAGCAAAAATAGAAGATAGCGAAAGTACATAGTAGCGAAAAAAGAACAGCGAATGCCAAAAATAGGGAAAAATAACATCGTGAAACCTATTTCAGTGAAATCGTTTTCTTTACGACCTTAAGTTATCTATAGGTGGGGATGAATCATCATGCCCAGTGCGGAAACAAGTAACAAGTTTTGTCCATTCTTCTCTATTCTGACCAACTATCGCATACTATTCGACAAGTATTTTTCTTTGTTGTGGATATTTGTTTCGTCCTTGATTTTAGTCCGTATTACGTTCATCATTTTATTTGTTTCTTGAACTTAGTAAGTATGACTGACTCAACATCGATCTCTTTCACGACATCAAATCGAGGCAAGCCATTGCTTATTTATTCCGGATACATTCATCGACTTAAAAAATTGACAACGAAAGTTAAATATTGGGCTTGCCATTCGAATGGCTGTGTGGCTAACGTTCATACAGATAAGAAAGACCAATTCATTAGATCTAATGGTCAGTATCATCATATGCCTGAACCAGAACAAATCAAACTTAGAAATCTAAAATCCCATGTTACAGTAAGGATAGAAACTGAAACAAGTTCAGTAACTAAAATATATGAAGAAGAATTAGCTCGTTCTAATCTTTCTTCTACCCCTTTAACTTTTGTATCTACTGGTGTTGAAGTAAGTAAGACTCTCATTTATGTAAATTTCTGATGCTTGTTTGTATATTACACAGAATCTGGTCTTAATCGTGTTCGTCGAAAAATAATTCCTCCTTTACTGACATCAGCAGAATTTGATATTCCTGAATTTTATTCTCAAACGTTTAACGGCACACAATTTATATGTACGGACAAGATCATTAAGAAGAAAAGAATGATTATTTTCGCTACTGATGCACAACTTGAAACATTATTTTCATCTGAATAGATTTTCATGGATGTACTTTTAATTCATGTCCAGAACAATTTCAGCAAATCTATACTATTCATTCTTTAAAATTCAATCAAAGTGATTTCTTACATTAGATGAAAGTATCTATTTTCTCTATTTTTTGGTTAGATCTTCCTTGTGTCATTAGTGTTCTCTCGGGAAAACCACGGACATCTATCGGCATTTATTTTCTGAACTTGATGCTCATGCTCATCGGTTAAAAATGAAGTTTGATCCCAAGAATGTGATGTCAGCTTTTGATATGTCCTTGGTCAAGACTATTAAACAAAAAGTCTGTTTTCTACGAATTCATCCTTCAGCAATTTTTTATTTTTTTTCTAGTTTTCAAAAGCAATCCATCATGGTTGTTTTTTTTGCTACTGTCAGACGCTGCATAAACATGTTCAATCACTTGGTCTCTCAACGAATTATCTTGAAGATGAAGACACACGTTTAGCTTGTCGAAGTACTATGACCCTGGCTTTACTTCCACTTGAATATGTAGAAGAAGCCTACAAACTTCTTAAAAAGGATTCACCTGAAACACTTACTGACTTTTTTACTTATTTTGAAAACCAGTGGTTGAAACGCGCACCGATAAAATACTGGAATGCATCGAACCTGGAGTTTCGAATGAACAACGTTTTTGAATGTAACATTCTTTTATCTTCAAATATAATTTTGTCCTTTATTATTTTAGCGTGGCACAATAGACTTAAAACTTGAGTCGAAAAACATCATTCCAACGTATGGCATTTGTTTCAATGTTTAAAACGAGAAGAATCAGCATTTCGTCAGCAACTAGGAAAAATTAATGCTGGCAATAAAAAAAAGCAAGCAAAAACATATGTATTAGTCGAGTGCAAATTGATACATTGACTGAACGATATGAGCAAGAAGAAATTTCTTTGATCGACTTTCTCTATGGAATATCCACACATTTTGCTAAACATTCTACAAAAGTACTTTGAACTTCTCATAGTTATAGTTTATCTCTTTATTTGGACTTATTGGTATCGCTTGATATCTATCCATTACGTTTTCTTATTTCTTGGATCTTATCGTTCTTTATCGGCCATTTTCGAAAAAAATTAATTTTTCGCTATTCTCTCATATATGCTTTTGCCTTTTAAATTTTTTCACCAAAACAAAATTCGCTCATTATGCTTTTCGCTGATTTATTCGTTCGCTGATATTCCATTTCGCTGAAATTTTTTTCGCTTTTCAGTCGTTTCGCTAAAAGTTAATTCGCTGTATTTTTTCTTCGCCGCTTTTTTTCGCTCAAAATTTTCGCTGAAAAGTCGTTCGCTGATTTGCAACCTCCCCCTTTTGTCTATACTCTTCTGTTGTACTTGAGTGATACCATAATTTAATACGCCAAATGGTTGGTGTTAAGTCATATATTGAATCAATCCGAAACATACTTCGTATTGTAAATAGAATTTCATTTTTGTAAAAAAGCGTACTGAACACCTGTTAGTGAATAGTTCAGTTGAATATGATTGTTCTATTTTAAATTCAAATAATGGTCGACCATCACCAATGTCACTATGTACATTTAAACAATATAAGTTTTAGTTGTTATTGATAAAAATCTGTTCATTGAACCGAATCCATTCATGTTTTGCTTTAATTTTACAAAATCCTTACTTATTGAACACTGCCAACAATAGACATTAAATAGTTGCGCATTTTTAGACGAAAATATTTCATCAATATAAGTAACAAGCATACCTCTGAGTTATTGATGAAGATCAGCAATAATCGAACGAAATTTGTAAATCATGCCATAATTTTTAGCTCGGACAGATTAATTCAACGTTCGATAAAAAAATCAATCTATTGTATACTGCCAAATTTTATTCATTCTTCATTACAGTTGATGTGATGTTATCGTAACAAATCTAATAAATCATTTTTAGCGCTAGGATCATGTTGCATTTTAAGACATGAATTAAAACAGGAGACAAAATAAATAAGCCATCTTCTTCATTGAGGTCTTTCATGGTTTACTGCTTCATATTTTTACTTAATTCTCTGATTGGCAATATTTCTGATAAACAGATGCGTACATCTTCTGCAAGCATTTTTAATAATTCAATTTTATTTTCAAAGAAGCCATGAATCTTAGCGTAATTCTTCGTTTATTCTTTGTGACGATTTTTCACAAAACAAATTATATAAATAGAAATGATTTTCGATAGATGATGAACTTTACTGACAAATGCTTAATCATTTACATCAGATAGAATTCAAAAAACTTGTTTTCTTTTCTCCATTGATAATAAATAATTTTTAAATGCAATACAATCATCAAACATCATAAGGATTTTGATTAAATGACGTATGCATGATTGAAATTGGATAAAATCATCTGATTGATCAAAGATCCTGTCAAATCAAACATTTTTAATATCTTTGAGATTTTCATGTTCTTCATGGTCCAATTTAGTCGAAAAATGTGATTTGCATACAATCGACATATTTATACGAATATATTTAAAACGAAAAGAAATAGCTAAGAAAATCATAACGACGAATCGTCTGAATTATATCATTGATATCTCCTGAATAGATCAACCAGATTTTTTCCTCATGTCGATCTTCCGATGTAAAGTCTTATACAAAATAGACGTTATGATTACTTTGTGTGCATGTACATGTATTCTTATAAGAAGACAATCAGAAAGAAACATGATTCGAAATTTTCATAGCAACACGATATATACTATTTATAACTCTGAATTTTCTAGATATTTTTTTTCAGCGCCGTTGTATAAATAAAAGTCCACTTGTCTATTTTTATTGAATATTTC
Source organism: Rotaria macrura (assembly GCA_900239685.1). Lineage (NCBI taxonomy): Eukaryota > Metazoa > Rotifera > Eurotatoria > Philodinida > Philodinidae > Rotaria > Rotaria macrura. Next base: position 38,933 of record OENT01001475.1, read on the forward strand.
TCTACAGAGAAAAATGGAAGTTACTCGACAACAGACGGATCAAGTTGAAATTAAATCAACTTTTTAATACAAGTTTGAACAGTGAAAAGAATACGCATCATTACAAACACCAATTGTTAATATTCATAAAAGAGTGTTCTCTTTTTCAGAAGTAAACGCTAACCACAAACTTTTTCATCAATGCAGAAGGAAAGGAAGAGGGAGGAGAAATATTTGCTTTGTTAATTAAAAACGTATGAATATTTCTTTTGCATCATTATTTCCACTCATGTAACGGTCAATCCATCGATAATAAATCAACATTAGGCATTGTATCAATAATCTACTGAATCGAAAGTTTTTTTCATACTGGACGTTATTAATGTTTATGAAAAAAACTAAACAAGAAAGAAGAAGGTTTTCAGTGTAACTTAAGTGATCTGATCTCTCGAACAATACTCTGTGTACGAATCACCCTAATTAGTATGAACATGTGTTGACTCATGGAAAAATTCTGTGAGCAATAGTGACTAGAACTTTTGTCTTCACTTTTCACGCCACTCATGCGGTCGTATATTATTTGATCAAATTAATATCTACTAGTTGATTAAACAATGTAATTAGAAGATTCAAGTGATTCGATGTAATACAACTAACAACAGCAGAATTCAATAAATTGTTTTCGAGTAATCAACTTCTATGATATTTTATTAAAATTATTACAAAAAATTCTGGAACCTTTCATACGAGTTATGAGTCATTCTGTATTTTCTTTATTATTTTGTGTACTTAATGATTCATATTTCATCGCTTAAATAATCAGAACATAAAGAGTGCGAGTAAAAGTTGAACAATGCTAAAAACGCAGTTATACTGACAACACATCCATATTCAACACTTTTTTCATAACGTGAAACAACTGCTTAAGGAATGCCTCACGTTTCAATACAAGAAGAAGTAAACCAAGGTGATTACTTGTACGTATTCATGCATCATCATATAATGAATCGATTACTAGTTCTCTATAATCTTTAAACTCGATGGTAAATTTTCTATCTTATAGTGCTCGCCAGTAATGTTAATTTTGAATTTAATGAAGGAGCTACTCTTGAATATTTAATAGTAATGTGTAAATTCTTTTTACCAACTCTTTTGAATGAAGAGCACGCACAAGTCTTAGATCTGCATTCTTTTATTTTGTATTGAAGTCGATTTTCCGAACTTAATTCTCAAAATAATGAATTCATTTTCAAGAAAACATGAATTGACCATCTCATAGTTTGTTGTAAAATCTGTCGAGAGAAGTTATAGAAAGAATATTTTAAATCAACTGAATGATTGACAGAGCCATATGTATAGTTGGGTGTGAGTTTCTAAAACTCTTGCTTTCACAAACGAGTTGCGATTCAATTTCGAGTGAATGCGAACTTGAATTCATTTATTCAATAATGGAAATAATGGAAGAGCCTATGGTTGTTTTTGTTATAGAATAATTTAAAAAATCAGTGTATATTTGTCATGTATTAGGAGAGTAAAGTCATAAAATGAGAAAATCAATACCGTGCGTAGAAATGTATGCATCAAAATATTTGTTCTTTCTCGCTATTTCTTGTTTACTCAGAGAGTATATTGCATGCACAACACCAATGCTGTGCAGAACACAAAAGAAATATTGAATGAAATCAAAAACGTTGCCTGCTTCGTGCTAATACTTGTTTTCTAGACTCTTTTATTTAAAAAAATAGCATTTAAGTATCAAATGTGTCATCGTAGCTGTTAGTTATGATTAACGATTCAGTGATTAGATTCTCACAGAATTGTATTTTACTTTCATAAGAGACTCCTTGAGCAATTGAATAAAACATTCTATAATACAAGCCTCTTTTTTTCGAGATCTGTTTAACTCTTTCACATGACAAAAACTCAACTTGCCAGTCGTTTAAAAGTCTTATCGTAGTTTTAAAAATTATCTGCAGTCCTAAATTATCGATTGCATCTATTTGTCGTATGGAAGTTGTATTAAGTTATGCTGATAAATCGCGTTAAAATTCAATTAATAAACAGAGAGCTGTTGTAGTCGAAGCACACATTAAGATCAATACATCTTCATCACCGAGGCAAGTTATCCCATCTGAATATGAATTGTCAACTGAGAAAACTAACTCTAAAAGTGCTGAAGACTCTTTGGGAAAATCTCATGGTCCATCGTTGAATCACCGGTGTATTAGTATTATAATATTGAATCCAATCAATGGGTATAGTTGGCTTAAGATTTTCCGATGTTCAGTGTTGAAAGCATCAAGAAAAGTATATTAACTTCAAGCATTCAAGAGTTGTAGTTAATGAAACCATGGCTTTCAGTAATGTTGAACAATATCAAAAGTGATGACAACAGTCATAAAGATTCAATACAACAATTCATTTAGTTTGTTTCGATTCATTTAGTACAATGCTTATTCCACAATACCTTGGTTATCAGCACATTCAATCTGCTTATGTTGTTTCTCAAAGTCCAGAAGAATATAGATATTGTGTTGCACACAATTCCAAGGTAAAAATACACAAACTATTGCATTATTTAGTTTGAAACAAATATGTTTCATATTCGATTGAGACATTTGAATCTCTTGTATTTGATTTATCAAACGTATCAAAAAAAATTACAACGGTATGAAGAAAGAATACGCTTTATAAAAATTAAAGCAAAAGAAAAAGCAAAAGCAGAAGCAGAAGAAGAATAGAAAAGCACTACTGAAAAATAATGGTCTTAGAAATTAAGATTTATTGAGGCTTTACTATATTTGCCTTATCCTATGAAATACTGATGGCAACGAATCGAATTACTAAAAGAATATTATATTGGAATTGCAGCTCAAATTAAATTTATCGATGGCTTGAGATCAAATTATACTGCAAACGAAGCTATAATTTGGTATAATCGTGATACGTTTCTTTATCGTTTTTTAAATCAGTCACTTCGAATTCACAATGTTAAATACCTGTTTCTATTTGGCTACTTTGCTCAAGATTCGTATAGACAACTGAAGCATGTGTGTGCAAATCAACTGAAGAAGGAAAAAAATATTTTCGTGATTGATAAGTATAAAGAACTATACATTAAATATCTATCAAATTTTTATTCTTCGAATCATATTGAAATCGGTCGTACGCCCGAGTATTAAGCTTACTTGTATAAAATCATTAATAAATTAGAACATGCTTCGAATAATTATAAAAAAGCATTAAATAATTTTTGACAACATTTTTATCTCAATCGAGCGAAGGTGAAACATCTTCTTAATGAAATTTTTATTTTCACATAAACGATACGCATGAATACCCAACAGCTCTTCGATATAAATTAACAAGCCATGAGATTACACGGTGGAAACAACCGAAATCAGATGATATAAATCAACAAGTAACGTGAATCCAAAATTGATTCACTGAACCAGAGCTCCAAATACGATAGGATGGGACGAGAAATTTGTTCCATGGGTCAATTTTTTTTCTTCCGCCATATCCCATCAAATAGATCAATATTTTGTCCCGCCTCGTTTCATGGAATATTCAAAAGAAATAATTTGTATCGTCCCATTTGGAACTCTGATCCGAACAGAACCCTCTAGGCTTGCTTGCTCTTCACTGCTAAGCTTTGCCAGTATTCCTAAGGAATCCGATTTCATTGTGTTTGTTAGTTAAACAATAATAAGGATAGAGTAGTATGTTGCAGATGCAGTACCCAGATTCAGACTTTGAGCGAATAAACTCTGCAGCTGGTCTTGCACATATTCTAGGAGAAAAAATACATAAGGGTATTTCTGCGGGATATCTCCCATGTTATACAATAGTATCTCCTATCAATTTGAAAATTTCAGCGTTTGTAGCGCTCGATTAGTTGATCATTTTTATGTAATTAGATTTAAAAAAATATGTTGCC
>OENT01001476.1:0-42825 GCA_900239685.1 Rotaria macrura
CAAAAATTAGCTAAGCATAACCGAGTGTATATTTCTACTTCAATGCGACCATATTTGAAGTTGAAAAAGAGGCTAATACTGAAAGTAGCCGAGACTGCTCGGTGACCGAGTCTTGGCGAGAAGACCGAGACCGGGATGACCGAGACCGATACTGACCCGGACCGGGAGTCTCGGTTTAGGCTCAGTCTCGATACATCCCTAGTTATTACCATTTGTATGAGAATACTGGTCAAACATTTTACTGATTCCAAAGCAAGTTATTCTGATGTTTCTGCAATCAATATTCGAGCTTCTTGGTATTCTCATAATCTTTAGCGCAGGATGTTTTACCATATGTTGTTTATCGAAATTTAAAATTATAACGCAATTCTTATCAGGAAATAATTTTCATTTGATGAATTTTAAGATTGCTAAAACATTTCGCGATACTTCAACGGATTGCATCAAAAGGCAAAACGTAACGAACTGTTATTCTATGAAACATTTCAAAGTACGTGCATCTCTCATTGAGTATGAGAAACTAAAAAAGAAAATAACTGGCTCTTTTTTCTTTCAAGAACTATTCAATTTCAATCGGAAAGTTACATTAAGATTATAGTGAAACTTGTTTCGATTAGAGAGTAGGCTACCTATGACATGTATTCTTGAATATAACAATAATAATAGTAATGCAAGTTTTCATGCATTTTGTTTTCTTGATAAAACTTACTTGGAATGTTTTCTCAATACGATCTTTAGCTAAAACACATCCCATGGAAAAGGGATTACTTGTATCGAAAGATAATTGAACATTAGGCTTCAGACCGAAACCTAATTAAAAATTTGTATAGAAATTTTGTAAATTATACTGATATAACTATAGATTTAATTTACCTTTTAAACACAATGTCAATTTCGAACTATCACTGGTCAATTCGAATGTTTCTAAAAACTATTTAGAAGACAAAAGTAGAAAAAACTATAGTTTGTTTTTAATCGTATTGATCAAGATAATACTTCGATCGATGCATTTGGTTTGAACGCTAATTTAATCGGTGCCGTATCACCTGGTTCAACTCTTCGTAACGCATTCACTAATCGAAACGGTCCATCGACATTAAGTAATGTACCATGTAGCTATCACAAATCAATGAATATTAATTTCACAGTTTAAAAATTAACATAGTGTTTTTTTCTGTTCTTGTTAATACATACTTGTATCGATTTATTACTTATATTTTGTATGAGAATAGTACGTAATAATTCTTGTCCGATCGATGCAGAACAAAAATCAACTGTTGTTTGTCCATAATCCGACATGACAATCATTTCTGGTTTTACAGTTGGACAATGAATTCGAATAAATAACGTATTTGCCACGCTATCAATATAATAATACATAGATGTTCAAATTTGATATGTATGTGCGTAATCTTGTTTTACTTACTCATAGTGTAGTGTTCCAGGTTTTTGACAGACACCTGGTGCAACATAACATGGAATAAGAAAAGAAGACAGTGATGATGGAAACGATTTTAGTACAGATAATTGAGCTATGTACCAATCGGCAGATCTAAAGGTTATATTGAGGATCAACAAATGATAAAGAAGAAAATAGTTTAGAAAAAATAAAGATTTCTTTACTGTTCGGCAACTGGATGAAGATTAATATCACTATTCGTTAGTGTTCGAGTTTCTGTTTTTCGATTTACTGCTGCTGTTGTTCCCGGAGGTTTAGATTTCGTCTAGAATTATCATTCGTTTACATAAAATATAAATGGTAAAAACGAAGATAATTATAAATTCTTTTTAACTGTAGAAATCAATACCAAAGGATATTACAGAGAGTGGCTAAGTTTTCAAGAGTTCTTTGAAAGTTGTGAGAAAATTCGATTGTACGGAAGATTTGAGATGGTCAATGTTCTGGCTAAAACGTTTTGTCCTTCTACTAATGCGTAGCATTTTAGGAGAAAACCTACGGCTATACAATAATGCCATGATTATCATGCCATAAGATATCTTTTCGACCTGACAGTTTTTGGGTGTAGAAATAAAAACACAGTTTACACGTGGTCAACTGATAGGTAGCAATGCAATCACAGGAGAATTCGATTAATCAGGCGTCTTTTATTGGTATGATGAAGATGTGTACCCTAACACCGGGTACTATACACATAATTAAACCTAGCAAGGCTTCCTCAACCGATCTATTTATATATATATGTATATCGTTCTCTACAGTGGAAAACTTATAATTATCTATGTGTTTGTTTTGAATACATACGTCGCCTTTGTTCGATGACTCCTTTTCTTTAGCATCCAATTGTCGCTTTAATTCAGCTTCTCTAATATTTATAGATTCAGCACGAATCTGTTCATTATCTAGTTTAGGTGCAAATCGTACTGTTACTTTTTGTCTCTAGATTAAGAATTGCATCATTTACAATAAAATAATAGAAAACAATTGAATAGAATACATACTTTACCCGGTTCAACAGTACCGACAACAGGTGAAATAGTTATCGGTGCATTTTCAGGAATATCAAATTGAAATGATGTAGGTCCAATAGGAGCAAATTCACCTAAATAAACATCAAAATTCATCGTCTTTTATATAGAAGAAAAGTTCAATATTCGATTTTATGACTAATAGGTATCTATTGAATGTGTATTATGCACCTTTCTAACTCAATATTCTAGCTTAGTGTTGAGAAAAATCAACTTAGACTAAATCGAGAATGTAGATGATTCTCTATAACATGTAGATTGGAATAAATCTCAATACTGTGCAGCTGTTTTAATACGTCTACCGAATAGAGACTTGTAATTCAATTTTTCTAATTCAGTTTCTGAATCAACGGAGACTAATCGGCAGTAGAATCGAAAATCGACTGTTAATTTTTAGCGAAGAAGTAATGTATTTAGTAGAATTTGATTAAATGATTTAATCTTATGATAAACTAGTGTATCAAATTACCATTTCCAATACGTGGTACGGGATGTTTAAAATGATTTTTATCAAGGTGTCGATTTTCAACATAAAAAGACACAATCGATTGATCACTAATAGGTGTGGCTGGAAAATGAATAACACTTGAAGATAAAGAAAGTGGTGGTAACACACCAACACCTTGACATTCAATTGTAAATTCACTAGAGAAATAAGAAGTTTTTATTTATGAATGACAAGTAACTGTTTCAAAAATTTATTACCGATTTACTAGTGATTTACATACGAGTGAACTTCGATATTCTTTGGTTGCTGATGGACTAAATAGAACATGTAAATCAATAACTTCTTCTGGTAATAAGGTACCAAAACCATCATTTGGTTGTACTTGAATGTACTATAATAGAAACAGAATATTTTCATTATTTGAGTTTATATTTCTTCGATGGCTACCGCAAGTATAAAATAGTAAGGAAATTTGAGAACAGTATTAAGAAACACACGCCTATCATCTTCTATTCATATTCTTATGACTTATCAACGGATATCATAAACGTTAAAATGGTGACTTAACTTAAATCTACTTAAATCATCTGTCATGTTTATATACTATCATTGATACTATTCGAAAGTAAAGCATGTATAGAATCGGTCAAAGCTCATTTAATGTTCGACATGTTTCTTGACAACATACCCAACAGATAAGCCTCATCATATTGCTATTTCGCATAGCTTGCGTAAATGGTAAGTATGAAAGATTTCCTGAACAACAATCAAGGTTGTATGTCTCACGAGTACTATAGTTTCGTACATACTTCTCTCTATGTTTTTCGACATTGTGTATATCTAACTAGAACTTAAATCAATATTCAAACGTCAATGGACTTCATAAAAATCATACTAACAAGAATCATGATATTTTTTTCATTGAAAAAAGAAACAATTCTTACATCAGGTAAATTAACAAATCCAAATGGTTGTGCTAATAATGAATTATTTTTTAATTGAATTTTAGCTCGAACACTTTCACTTGTCGTACAACATCCGAAGTCGATTTGACCGACATCAAACGATAAATCACTTGTCGTCAATATCGCACTGATATTAAACGGTACCGTTCGAATTTGATCGGCTACTTTGACTTCGAGTGGAACAATCAATGTATTTATTTGTCGATCATATATTTCATTCGATAAGCCATCATCAATAATCGTAGGACGTGCAGTTAACTTCACTTGTAAGCTAAAACTAGATTTTGCTTGTATATAAGCTGTACGTGGAACAATTTCAATATGATTTTGTAATAAACGTGGTTGAATATCAACCGATACACGAAGTGCAGCTGAACTTCGATTATGTAGTATAAGTGCATCTTGATATAAACGATCAAACATACAAATTTTGAAATCCATCGACGGATTTTCTATCCAGACAGGTACATCAAGTGAGTGAGCATTAATAGAAAAGTTTAACTTGAAAAAAATAAGCAAACATGAAATTCAAAATCATGTAAACAAGTGTTTTATATGCTCATCTTACTTCAGGAACATTCTGATCAAATACAAGAGTATATTCTTCATGAAAACTTCCAGCTACCGATGCACTAAATTCGATGGGAAACGATATCGATGCGTGAGATTCGAGAAAACCACGTTCTTCAGCTTTTATCGTGAAAACTTCGAGATATTCATTATTAACTATGTCTGTTAAATCTAAATAGAGACACGGCTTATTTTAGTATCACAATTATCTGATGAGATTTATTTATGATCGAACCGGATGTCATTGATGTTTCTTTTTCTAATGTTGGCGTTGATTCTTGTGTTTTAATTTCTTCTTTCACATTTTTAATGATTTGACTTTTACTTTGTTCAGCACGTAATAAATTTGTTTTAACCAAACGATAATTTGTACCTAAACCACCATTATTACGAAGTGTTATAATTTGATAGAGACGTTCATCAACAACAGTTGTTCCGAGATTAACTGATGTTTTATCCAAAGATAACTTGAAAAAACAAACAGATAATTTAGAAAAAAAAAGTGTTTTTGTCTATAAAAATCAAAAATTTCGTTCCGATTCATATTGAAGTTTTAATAATTGGTGGTCTTTCTTACATCAAGGTCATATACAAGTTAAAATCGAAGTTGTAGTGATGGCCAAAAGATATCTTTTCAAAAAGATATTCATGAATTTTTCAGAAGTAAACTGAACGACATTTTATCTCTATTTTCGACATACATCAATGAATAAATCCATGTATGTATGCAGAATAGAAAAACAACTAGACTGTCATTTGGGTTAGTCGAGAATGGAAATGTTGACGGCTTATGTTAATCACAGAAATATCAAAATACGATCCTCTACGACATCTTCTATTTCCTACTCTGGTAAACCATTATATAATGGTTTACAAGAGTAATCAATGATCTTTTCTAGTTTGATTCTAGCATGAACATCGAACAAAACTACCAATAATCAACGTATATGTTATAGATTTCAATAGATTAAGAGCGTAAATGAGATTTTGAAAAATTGGGATTAGTTGTGTAGTTCTAAGAACTATACAATATTTCTTTTCCTACTTTTGCAATGATTATGAACAGTCTAGAAAATTGACTGTCTTTGTCGCTGCAAGATTGATAAAATGTGTCATTATCCTGTTTTAAGTTAAAACCAATGATTGCACTATTGACATTTCTTTCATTGAACTGTCTTACAAGTAATAAGAGAAAAAAAATCGGGGAATTTTAATATGGTCATGGAAATCAACGAATTTGAATAAGCTGAACGAGTTTGTTTTAAAAGATTCCATGATTTTGTCCCGTCCATATTCCCCATCATAAAATGATGTTCATTATACTAGACCATTGCTTACACAAAAATTTTTACAAAGAAATCTGTCTTGTTCAATTTTCTAGGAAGTCGTTTCATTCTGGTTCATTGATAACACACACATATATGTAAAACTTCGTTAACCATTGAAGTCATCATCTCATCTTAAACTAGATTCTTAACATTATAGAATATCATTCAACATTGTTCTTTCACTGTATATATTTCAGCATCTTATATTGGTTTGATACTTACTTCAACTTTTTTTATTTCACAACGTATCGGAACAGTGAACATGCCTGTTTGAGCGAGAAACTTTATTTCACCACGAAGATTTTCATTTATCTGGACATATGAAAATAGATTAGGAAGAATAGAAGATTCACAATTCTATATACTTTAGGTTCAAACGTAACATGAAGATAGCAACACATACCAGCCGATATCATTCCTGGTGGATCAAATCTAATATAGGATAAAAATGATTTTGAAAATTTCTCTATTCTCGCTATTTCAAATACGTATATGCATACTTGAGTGTAATGAAATCTTTCAATGATTCAGATAAATCGACTAGTTTCAATGTATTAATTGTTAATGTTACATTCGTTAATGTAACACGCATTCGATAGACTTTGTCAACGTCGAAATCCTATTGAAATTAAATTTTTTGGACTAATTTTTGTTTTGTTAGATGAATGAAATGTCATAGCAAACTTTGAAAACTATTTCTGTTGGATCACTTTTAAATGGTACAGGTCCATCGAAACGTTTCGTACCAACAACTTGTTCCCGAACAATACTTTCTTTTAACTTTGATAATGTCCGTTGTAAAATATCCTTTTTGAAAAATAATAGAAATAAACAAAAGCATTCTTTTTATCTAGAAATTTCTATCCTATGTTGAATATTACTTTATCCATTTTTGTTTTCCAATGTTTGGATCGATTAAAAAGTGGATCAATATCGGCTTTAGCTGGTTGTTTATCCCAAAGACCATCGAATTCAGGCTTAGCCATATCAACATCCATGTCTAAAGTTATAACATCATGTATCATTATCACCTGAGAAAAATCATGTTTTTATTCAGTAAATCAATCTACGAGAATCTCAAAGAATATTACAGAAAATCAATTTACGACTATTTTGTCTTACTGGAAAATAATATTCTGTATGTGCAAGTAACTATGGTTTTTATTTATGGACAACCTGTTCGTAATTGATTTTAGTCAAAACTACATGGTAATAGAGTTAGAAAATGTACCATTGATAAGTTGATTCGTTTGTTTTGCAAGAAATGAAATAATAGTTCTATACGGTTTTATTTTTCATAAAAATAGAAATTTATTAATTATGAATTAGTAATTTCACTGATGAGAATTGATTTTAGAACATGAATGATAAATATTTGAATCATTGACTTATAATCTTGGCAACATAGATATTCATTATGGACATTTGATTAGAAGAATTCGTCTCAATTTTTTCTTCTCTTTTTAAATACAAAATGAGTAGTTACGCTTTGACTTTGAGCTTATTCATTTCTATTGTTAAACTATCTTGTGTTCGTCGGATATTATGACAAAAACTGTAGAATTTCATTGAATATCGATGTGACTGTATCGAAAAATGATATCGGACTGCTTGTTGATTCAAAGATTATTCTGTTGATCATAAAAGAATGAATCTATTCTTTTCTAATATTTATTTGAGAAAAAACAGTCCTAATGAGACCTCTTTTGCAATCAAAAGATTAAGAGCTAATACAATAAAATTTCATTGTGCTTTTGAGAATGACTGCGATATTATATTTAATTGAACTCCGTAAATATGACAGTTTCGAGGAAATATGCTTGGCACGTGACTTCTTTCAAAACTATTAATCAATTGAGAAGATTATGTCGTCAGACCCAGCAAAATTTACTTTCTTGAAAAATATTGTAAATTACTCAAGGTTCTAGATTATCTTTGGCAAAAATTTCAATTACATGTTTTACTATTTCGAGTCTATAAATGAGTGACGAAAATGATCGAATAGTGCTTCGATTAACAACATTGAATAGTTCTCGTTATGGACACTGTCATTGATAGTTCACAGAAATATTTATATCAAAAGTTTCATCTACTCCATTGCTCATCTAAACTCTTAGAATTAAAGAGAAACATCCTAAAATAATAGAACTTTTATAATTTAGACGGCAGAATTCTGTTTGTCTAAATTTTCTATTAACTTATTTTTACCATCATCTAAATCTTCTTGTTGATAAGCTGACGTCATCGATGATGCATATTCAATGGGATCCATATCCATTTGTGATGTGGATACAGCTTGTGTTGGTTGTGGAGATGGAATTCTCTCGTCCACGCGTTCAGTTTGAAGCATAAACAAGTTAAAAGGAAAAAATATTAAAGGTAGCAATACGATATTGTTTTTATTTTTCACCTACTGACTAATTCGAAAATCATCCGATTGTTTTACTTGAGACATTGAACTATCCAATGTTTTACTATTTGTTGTTGTTGTTGTTGTTATTGTTGTTGTTGCTTTTTTAAATAATTCTGGATAGAGTTTACGTTTTCTTTCTTTCTCATTTTCTTCTTTAAGAATTTTATCAACAATGGCTAAACGATTTAAATCTTGTTGTTCAGTAAAACGTTTTTGCATTTCTTCTAATTTTTCATTCTTTTGTTTCCGTAACATGTAAAATAAACCATTTTGTCCTTCATTATCAATAGCTTGCTGTTCACGTTTTTGTACATCACGTACATCACGTTCTTGTGCACGTTTTTGAGCTATTTGAATATTTAATGAATCCTTAATGAAATTCACGATGATTAGTATTATATTATGAAAATCTTTCGATCTTACTTTATTTCGTTCGATGGCACTACGTAAATTAAGTAAACTTTTAATTTTTTTCTCAGTTTCTGCTCGACTTGCTTCTTCTTCGTTACGTCTCTCAGTACGAACTCTGAATTAACGAATAAATGAATGATGCTATTCGATTAACAAGCACATGATAGAATTACTTTTCAAATGTTTGTTGTAAATATTTATTTGCAATTTTTTTGCTTCGACGAGCTTCATCAATGGCAGATCGTTGTGCAGCTGCTTGTTGTTCGAGAGCTTGTTTTTGAGTACTAGAATAATTGAGAAAAATTGTTTGTTTCTTTTTCCCGATATAAATCAAAATGATTTTATTTGGTTTTCGTCCTTTACTGTAATGCAGATAAATGTGCTCGTTTCATTTGTGCGACTTTCCAATCTTCTTGACGTTGACGTAATTGGGCTAAAGAACGTTTTTGTTCACTTAGAAGCAACTCTTTCTCTTTCAGTACACATTCTTCATGATTATATCGTGCACGTTCAATAATAGCTTTTGTACGATCCAATCTATCAATCGAAAAATAACTACCGAAATTTGTAGAATATCATTTAAAACATACTCAGCAGCATCAAGTTTAGTTTGAAATCCAGTAAGAACATCTTGTTCAACAGCATATTCACGTATAAGTCGATTTAATTCACTATTAAGACGATTGACTATGGTACTAAAAGAAAAAAAACAAAATACTACATTGAATGCTCGATAAATGCACATGTTACTATTCAAAAATCTATGAAATCTGCTAAAACGAGTCAATCATACCAGTGTTGATGAAAGATGGCACAGAACGAATCAATAACACTTTCTCCATCAAAATAGACAACTACATATATCTCAAGATGGTTAAGAAAAGTAAGCAACAATGTCGAGCAATCGATTCGAAAGATAAATTATGAACTTTAAAAGTAAAATGACGAACTCATCCAGTTATTAGTCTTTAGTTCCTATTCAGAAATCATTGTGTAGTATTGCTTTTTGCAAGAACATAAGCACTTAACAATATATTAAAAATGTGATCGATTAAGAGAAACACTTTTCTTAGCAAACACCATAGGATGTTGTTTGATAACGAACATCGACAGTATTGACAGGAAATTATTTGCAAAGAAAAATATGATGACACAAGTTTATATGAAATTAAACTTCCCAACGAATTCCAAATTTAGTATTTCTCTGAATGTATCACACATATAAAGTCATGACATGCTCATAGACAATAACCTTGTTACTCAAAGAATGCGTATATTAACACCAAATGTTTCCATGAAATATATGAATCGTATTGAGTCCAAAAAACTCGTTATTTAATGAATTAGGAAACTGATTTGAAATCACTTACTTACTGAATCATCTCTGCGCTGCTCAGATTTTTACAAATTATTTCCGATGAAACTACAGAATGTTATTTTCTTATATAAACTAATAATCTCGACAACATTGTGAAAAGTCGTCTTCGATAAAGTTACTCATATCAAGTTATTTTTAACAGCTGGAGTAAAACTTCGATAGAGAATATGACTTTCTCTCCCTTTTCGTACTACACATGAATAACAATCTCCAACTATTCAATCATTTTTCGCTCTAGACTACGCATTATGCCCACTTGGATGAGCTATGATTATACTGAGAAGAGTTAGTATTTTTGCCGTACGAATAGAGAGATACTGCAATTTCTCATCGTGTTCTTTTACATTAATGCCATGATATCCATCAGGTATTTGAAAAGAAAGAAATCTTTCAAATTTCAACTTGAAATTTTGTATGAAGATAGATCTTGATAAAAATAGTTTACTGAAAAAGTTATAGGTCGTTTCATTTACTTGTCTATTGATATATGATCATCAAATCTGCAGTAGATAATCTGCTGATTGATATAGATTGTGAAAAATATCCGGTATTATTATGGTTATATCGTGAAACAGACACATTGAAAACTCTGTAAATTTCTATAATAAACTATGTTCAATAAGATCTAGATGTACGCAAAATTTCAAGTGGAAATTCGAAAGGCATCTCTTAGTTTATCTGAAGGTACCACGACATTGATGTAAAACAGCACTGATATATTCTAGTATCTCCTTAACGAGGCAAACTCATTTTAGTTTACATAGAGCATATGGTTTGGAGTCAAGAAGCGTTTGTATAGCTGATGAGTTTACCTCGTCAGTTAAATACATGAAATCATATTTTATATCTTACGTTTGTTGTTTATCTTGTGCTTGATCGATTTCTTTTTCTAATCGAATTTTATTTTGTTCGAATTTACTGATTTTATCTTTTGTTAAATAAACAGACTCTCTAAAAAAAAAAAGAAACAAAATAAATTATTACTATTTAACTAGAAAGTCAAACAAGAAATAGAAAAACATTACCTAATCTGTTTGACAATATCATCTTTTTCTTGAATTTTATCATCGAGTCGATTAAGAAAGGCTCGTGCTCGAATCATTTGGCCTTCTTCTTTTGTTGAAATCTTTTGTTTTTTCTTTGCTATTACTTCATTTAATGCTAATTTCTCATCATATTCTTCATCATTACCTAGTAAACTAATATCCGTAATAATAATAAAACATTAAACATATTATCAATAGAATATTTCATTTAATTCTCATACCTTGAATACGTTGTGGAACGACTTGTTGAACTACTATCTTCACCTTTAGCACCACCGATTTCTTTTTCTTCTTCGATGACATAATCAATTAGATTCATTTCATCGGTATATGAACCACGACTTTTATTTTGTTGAGCACTATTATTTTGAACAATATCTTCTTCATTTTCACTATCCTCATCTTCATCATCATCATTCTCATCGTCAAACAATCCACCCTGTGCATTATTCACATCTTCAATATTATCGTCATCATCATCACCAGCATATTCATATTCACCTTCGTCAAATGGTACTTCATTGTCATCATCATCATTCATAAATGAAGTCATCTATAATACACATGAGAGAAAGAAAAAAGACGACGAACACAAATGATAATCAAAAGCTATAATTTTCAAGGTATTCTTTTAATTGTCTTTAAATAAATAGGCATAGCTAATTTCTGAAAATCGTCCAGTGTAATTCGACCTTTCGATGGTGATCTTGATTGTGACCAGTGTTGTTCAAGTGAATGTTTAATTTGATGTGCACTTAATTTGACTATTGATTCGTGAAGACTAGAATAGAAAAATAAACAATTTCTATGATTTCTATCGATGGAATCAAACAATGAGTTCACTACATTAGAATCAAGCTTCTGTCGTTTTATAGATGAATTTGATGAAAGTTAGATTTTTTGCACTTCGGATGACACTATTAATTGAAGCTTCAGATTACTCTAGCACTAGAACTATATTCATTGCGTAAGCCGAAAAATTGCTATCAATACCGTGGAGAAGTTCGTACTAGAGAGCTATCCTCGCCGGTGTAGTCAATTTTTGAATATTTTTCCATAATTTCTTCACGAATCACAGGTTAGAAGCTAAAATTATGAAAATTGACTTGAAATTTTTTCTTGAGACGATACAAGTAGTTTCTTGTGAAATCTTCACATGATTTAACTACTCCTATTTGGAAAAACTCATATCTCAGACATTGTCGATGTATCAAGGAACGATATTCACTTGCATAATCCTATCATACATGTGTTTCAAAGTAAAATCGTCGCAATTCGAGTAATTTTGTACTAGAAAACAGATGCTACCTGTCCGATGACGTTACCCACTGAGCCATTTTTATCCATAAAACTCTTAGATCATTGAGAGCTCATCTATATAGATAGTATCACATCGAAAACTATATAATTTTCGGAAGCATTTTTCTCGTCAAAATAATATTTTTACATGGAATGAAAGCAATAATCATAGTATAGAGCATGTCATTTTAAGATTCATTTCGAACATTGTTTCCATACATTAGTGGTTAAACACAAAAAATGATATATTTTCTATTGATTGACTGACTATCTAATGCCGATTAGAAAATTTTATGAAGCATATGAGAGTATGGTTTCGACTTGACCAAAAATACACTAGTCAATAAATTAAATCGTCAAAATTATTAATGTTTGATCCATATGAAAAGTATCAAATCTTAATATTTTTTGTTCAGTACAATCAATCGAGTAATAAATAAGAACAGAATCGGACAAATATATTCAATAAATCTAATAGAAATTTTCTATGACATGAAATCAACTAATGCAAAAGAATAATCTTTTCAGATGTAGAGTAAGTTCCAAAAACATTTCATGTAAAATTTCAATGTCCTACAAAATATCGAATTTAGTATTTTCTCTTGAGAGATAATTTTTTAACTTTTTATTGTTATTAGTTTTGATAAAAACCTAAAACATTTTCGAACATCAAGTTTTCCTTAGCTATTGCTAAATAGATCACCTGAAAGCATCATGCGGTGTTTTATTCATCATTGCAAGAGATTCTGAAAGTATTTGTAAAAGAACTTCACATAAAGATCGATCGACATCTGAATTTGTACCACCATGATTGGCCAATGATGTGAATAAAGATTGAGTCAATTTTTCATATTCTAAATTATGAATATATATGTATGTATATATATATATATATATCATTTTTTAAATTCTGAACATAATAAGATATGATGTCACATGTTTATATCATTCTCAATAATCTCATTGTACACATCTTGTCAATGTGATGAGATACTATATGACAATAACGAACGGCAAGATATGAACAACAGTAATCGACAATGATATATTACAACAAAAACGATACGAGAAAAGACAATATCCATATTTATTCTTGTATCCTTTTATCAGTATTATCATCAATGTAATGCCTTTTCTTCTTCTATTTGCTTCGTTTATACATTTAGTCTGAATACGTCCAATAAGAAATATATACATATAGATGCAGAAAAAGAGATTTTCATATAACAACTAATCTATCGAAGCAAAGAAGAAAAAAACCAAACGGGCAACTATAGTTGTGTTTTTGTCATTGTCTTTATCCACAATTACTTCTATCATTATTGTTGCCGAGAGACATATTTGTTATGTTCTTGGCTCTTTATCAATAGAATATCATACATAATTTAATTTTACATCCAATTGACAGCAACATCGAAAGACATAGATTCAAGAATGCTTAGCGCGATTCCTGAAGTTCATCATCTAGAAGAACAAGACGAAGAAGAAAACTATGACATAGAACAGCATAATCATCATCAACAACAACAACAACAACAACAAAACGGCGGGGGCAATATCGATGATAGCGATCATGAAGTTCAACAAATTAATAATCGACATAATTTAGCCGTAACATCATCGTCATCAAAAATCGATCGATTAACCTCACATTCTCCGTCTCCATCAAGAAATTTCTCACCATCCGATCCGTCCGATCGTACATTAAATCAAAAATTTCATGTTGCTGCTTTAACTGGTAATTTAAATGTTTTACAAGAACTTTTAACTAAAGCACATGTACCAGTTGACTGTCGTGACAAAGAAAATTCAACAGCATTATTACTAGCATGTGCTCGTGGACATAGTTCATGTGTTGAATATCTTTTGACCAATGGTGCGGATCCTAATGCACGACGCAAAACAGGCGCTTCAGCGCTATATTTTGCAACATCATGTCATCATACTCGTATTGTTGAATTATTAATAAAGAAATATAATGCTATTATTGATTTATCGACATTTGATGGTTCAACACCATTACATGTTGCATGTGAACGTGGCTTTACTGATATTGTCCAATTGCTCATTGGTGCACAAGCAAATATAAATGCAAAAATGAACGATGGAACAACAGCCATAATGTTAGCATGTCAAAATGGACATCTATCTGTTGTACAAATGCTCATATCAACTGGACAATGTAATGTATCGATACAGCGTTTAGATGGTGTTACACCAATATTTCTTGCTGTACAACATGGTCATGAAATGATATTCGATTATTTTATTGAACATATTGAACATATTGATAATACAATTGATTTAGCTCGTGAAGATGGTGCAACACCATTGTTCAAAGCATGTCAAAAAGGTTATGATTCAATAGTCAATAAACTATTCAAATATAAACCTAACCTTAAGATACTTAAAAATGGAGAATCGGTTTGTAGAAAACCAAAGCATTCACGTGTCAATGAATGTGGCATTTAATAAATATTTTCTCATTCTAGTGTCTTCATGCTGCTACAATGTTTAATCATGCCTCGATTGCGCGTAGTCTTATTGAAAATGGGGCTAATCCATTACTAAACAATTGGGAAGGTATGACAGCTGTTGATCTGGCTAAAGAAGCTCAAATTAAAGATATAATCGATATATTACTGAAGGGTTTAGCATCTAATTTTACGGAACATGGTCGACAATATTTATTACATAAAAGTACACGAAGAAGTAATGCTGATTTTAATTTACAATTCGTTGAAAACGAAGAAGATGACGAATGGAAATTATATAAAAGTCTAAAGTCAGCTGCTGAACTTGAACGTTTAGAAGAAGAAATCGAACATATACCTGTTCTACCGAACTTCTCAACGAACAAGGGAAAATCAACGAATGCAACGCGACAAGCATCTGTTACTAAACCAAATCGACGCAGTACAACGCCACAATCATAATGTTCTATCTTGAGATTACTTTCATACACAGAGCAAACCTTTAAACCCTTACGATACTATTTGTTTTTAGGATAGAAACGGTTCTTTCTTCATGCGATATTGTATTGTTTTGTTTCTTCTTTCTCTTTTTTGAACTAACCTTTTGCAAGAAGAACAGCTTGAATACCATACTTAAATACATTAAAAGTAACAGAATCGTTCGGACGAAGACTCACAAGTGAGAGTAATGTTGTTCGATGATCTTTACATCCAGACCAGATTTGACTAAATAAAGAATGCATTTATCTATTTAATGTTTTCAATGAAAAAATCATTCTAATATGTTTACTTATTACAAAGATTTTCTAATAATTTATTATATAAATCACCTTTAAGTAATAAGACATCATCATTCACTAAAATAGTTCATTCTATTCAATCTTATCTAATTTAGTAAGTTTTTATTGTGATAAAACTTACAAGTATTAAAACTTGAATAAAGCTCAACAAGCAATGATTCAAACGATGGATGTTTAGGATCAACGAGACGTAAACGTGTCAATGCTTTTTCATACGGTTTTGTTTCACATTGACTTTCAAAGCTATTCAAATAAAATTCCGAATAAAAAAAAACGTGCTTTCCTTCTTCTACGTTCAATAACTTACTAACTACAAAGAAAATCGATTGGGTCGTTGGGTTTAATACGAGATACTTGAAGCAAAGCTTCTGATATAATTTCTCGTGCTTTTATGCGATCTAAACCAAATCATTAGAAATAGAAAAGAACAGCTAAATTTGAATGATTTAATCATTATTTTACCTAGATATGCTTGATCCGATTCAGTGTTACTAACAACAGATGTCGATGGTGATGATGGTGAAAGTAATGAATTCGTTATCGATGTAGAGCTGAGATTCGATGGAGTTAATCGACCACCAGGTACACTTTTCGGTTGAAAACGTGTAGCCATTAAGAACAAATCGATCTATAGCAAAGGAAAGTTTTCGTTCAATATCAAGGTACCATTAAAGACTATTGATAACTAAGTAACGTCCTTTATCAAGAATTTCTAATATACAAATGCATTTTGAGCGAAGGTTCGATAATTTTTTCAACTTCGTTTTCATTCGACAGTTACAATCGACCAATAGAAATCTATTCATGAAAAGCTACCTACCATTCAGTGTTTATTTATTCGTTTCATTAATTTAATTTTGTCTTCTTGAAATAGAAAGCATTGAATTTCTTTCCTTTTCTTTACTTTGCAGATCATTTAAAGGCAAGACCTAAAGAAATCTATAGAGCGAAAGAAAAATGGTCCAACGATTAACTTATCGTCGTCGTTTATCATACAACACGAAATCCAATCGTGTTAAAGTGTAAGCTATTCGAAATTTATTTGATTCTTATTGAACTTAACTTTGTTTAGTGTGAAAACACCTGGTGGTAAATTGACATATCAATATGTTAAAAAACGAGGAACAGTCCCCAAATGTGGTGATTGTAAAGTTGAATTACCAGGAGTAAGTGTCATCTAAGACGTAAATGATCACAATAATGTTGATTGAATTCATTTAGATTAAAGCATCACGTCCAAAACAACGTACGACAATGACAAAACGATTGAAAACTGTCTCACGTACATATGGAGGTTCACGATGTGCTAAATGTGTTCGCCTTCGGTATGTATCAAAATTATAGAGCACCATCATATCTATGCTTTATATATTCGCTCATCGTTTATGTTTTAGTATTGTTCGAGCGTTTCTCATCGAAGAACAACGTATCGTTGCTATGGTTATGAAATCGAAAAAAGTAGTTCCTACAGCAGAAACAGCATCAGCACAACCAATAAGTCAAAAATCGAAATAGAACGTCACTTATCATAGTGGCAACGATTATTTCTTTTACTATTTGTTTTGTGATGTTTCGTCTCTCATTTAACATCATTCATTACCAACTCAATCTAAGAGAGAGGAAAAAAAGAGAAAAAAAAGAATAAATATAATAAACGAATATCCAATGATTATTTATCCAGAAAACAAAAAGCAAGTTGGTTGCACCATTCCGATAAGATTAAAATGCGAAACACGATATAGTTGTTGTGTCTAATTACAGGAAATTGTTACATTCAAGCTATTTTTTAAAACACATTGCTTCGAGCATCAATTTATTCAGTGCATGAAAAAGCGAATGAGACATCAGATCAAATATAGGAAATCGATGAGAGCAAAATAAAATCTGCTATGCTTTTTGTCTAATATCCATCACGATTGATGAGAAGCAAATTGAAAAAAGAGTTATATGCCCGAATGCTTACACCAACATGTGAATATTCTTACTTTTGTTTTACAAAAGAGAAGTGAGATCTATCATAATTAGTGAAGCCAAATCAATCAATTAATGAAATGTCCTATTTCGTTGCCATCATTATTGTAAACAAGTTCCTAGAATAAAACTGTTGATGCATGCAGAAATGAATAACACTGAGTATCAATGTACAGATATTGTCGATTATTGTATATAACTCGTACTTAATTTCCATGGAAACATGTACAGAAATTTTAGATCTATGAATGACCGTTTATACTGTAGAAAATTTTACTAAATTATTTAATTCTCCTCAAGGTTTTGTTGTACAGATGGGTTTTATCGTCTAAGTAATGCAATACAAAAGGTCGTGTACTCGAACTTAATCGAACAGAAAATCATTGAATCCATGCGTAATAAAAATTGATGGAAAATATGTACCAGAGATCGAAACGAATAGAAAATTCTCAATTCGATTCGATTCGACCGACTTTTTCGAAATCTCAATTCGATTCGGTAGAGTAGATGCTCGATTCGACTCATACACAACAGAAAATCGCATCATTGCTCATAGATTGAGTGCACAGTCATGATAAGCTAGCTTCATCTGTCTCGAAGGCCCATATTCTTTTTTTTTTGCTTTTAAGTGTATTTCGCAAAGAATAATCATAATATACTAAAAACAGATTCCACGAGAAAAAGTAATTTCAGAACAAAAACAAGATTGAGTATGGATGTATCTAAAGATTCTAATCAAGCGAAAGAACTATCTTGTCTATTTTCCAAATTGGACTTCTATTCCACTTGTACCTGCATTTCGTTGAATTTTCTGAGAATGCTGAGATCTTCCGGCTATTGAAAAAGTGTTAGTACCAATACGAGGGATTTTTTATCTATGGTTTACTTTTTGACATGATTTGCAACTAGAACTGAGATCATTTAGGGTTTTGCAGCTTGCTTTGAATTTCGTATGATCCCAATGATTTTGTCTAAAGTTTTCGAAAATACCAGTAACTGTGGAAGCTGTTGTCTTGAATTTGGGTTCCCTAGAATTAGTCTGAACTATTTAGTATACATATGGCATTTCAAAAGCAATAAAGTCTCAGCTTTCACCCATTGATTGTATCAGTAAGAAACTGCAAGCGCACGTGTAAGCAGCTGAACAATATTAAATCTATACAGAAAAAAATTGGGATGAAATGAAGACGAAATATAGTGGAAATAGAAATATCAATCACTGTTACTTTCGATTGCGCTAATAAAGAGATTGCTTTTCACTATCGAGAGGTCAAAATTCGAACTTCTTTGCATGAAAATTTATCTAGCAGCGATGAACTGCTGCTCGACTGTAGTGTTGCTGCTAGGTATTGCAACGACACGACATATTAGGCGAAAAATATTTGAAAATGACACTCAATGGTGCGATTCGGAAGTGGAACCGAATAGACACTTCGGATTCGATTCGGTCCGACCTACTTTTTCAAATCTCAATTCGATTCGTTTTCGGTCTCTGATATCTACAGCTTTATTGTCCAAACTAAGATGAATAAGTCTATCATTCTCTATTAAACGGATAGAATGATTTGCAACAAATGTCAATCAGTCACATCACTTGCAAAACAATATCGTTCAAAACATAGTTTCATACATTCATGAATGAGTCTTAGAGAAATAAATCAAAGAAATACTTCTTCTCCATTGCTATTTGTATAACGAATTATAATTATTCATCGAACTTATTGAAAGAGATTTTTGTTGACTACAGGGTTTTTTTCACCGAATAAAAATCCTTGAAACGAATGGAAACACTCAGTGTAGAATGGTTCGATGAAAAGAAATCGCTTATTTCAGCACAACATTACTATTCTGATTGACGTTTTTGTATTTGTTCAATCATTTCGAACGATTTTGATGTTTGATAGATAATGAACGAACTGAATACTTATCTATATTCTTATAGTGTATTTTACACTTCTTCATTAAGAGTTTCCTGTAGCGCTATCGTGCAATGAAAATTTCCTTTTTAAAAGCTATCCAACATGAATGAGTCTCTAACGAGCTCAACACAAGTTATAGCTTGTTGGAACAATACTACAAAATGCTGTTTTTTTTGTAAAACGTGTACGAGTCAGTTGATTAAATATGCTTAATAGAGCAAACAGTTCGATCTGTGGTTAGAAACGTGGAACTTTTACTTGCTACATGTCTTTGAAAAACCTATGATTTACAATATTAATCGATTTTTATTTTTCCCGCCACCTAATTTAGATTTATGAAAGTTAGTTTATAGTTTCTCTCATCAATTATGTCCTGTTTCTGTAGACACATTTAAGTGCACTTTGCCATGCAAAATATTTTCAGCTGAAATCTTCAGTAGCCTGATGATTCTAATAAAAGGAAAGTTACTCTTAATTATATATTTGATAGAACACGCTCAGTAAAGTGTTGCATGTATCTGAGAACAAATAACTTTAATTGCGAATAGCAATATTTAGAGTAGATTGTAATCTAGTGTATTATACATGACACATAGAATTCTAGTAATGAAATTTCTCAGTTTTAATTTAGCAACATTATATAATCATAAATTAAGAGATGACATCGGAGTTCGTGTCAATATTTATTCAACTACATGGTTTTAAAACTTTTGATATTCATTGATATTTGATCATAGTCTGCCAATCGAGCACGTTTAAAAGCATGTACAGATATATTTTGAATAATCTCGTTGTTCAAATTTTTTTTTTATATTGAAAAAAATTTGTTCGATAATCAGCATGACAAGATTAAGAACAACAACAACAACAAAAAGAAATCACAATCGTACAAAACAACAATTAAATAGGATGAACTAGTGCAAGGCAAAACGATAACCATTTAAATAGAAGGAAAAGATTGACAACAGATGAATATACATTATAGAATATATTGAATAAATCTGATTTTACAAACAAACTCAAAACGGATGATTATAGAGATTTATAAATAAAGTGTAATGACAAGAAAAAAATCTGGAATATTTCTTAGTGAATTATTTCTCATCAAAAGAAAAAAATCATTCGACTTTTAATTGATTTATGGTAATGGCGTAAAATTAAAGCCCTTGTCGCCTGGATTATTATTTGGAGCATTTACTGGTGGACCTTCGGGCACTGGTTGTCCACGATTACCGATACCTGCCCGTTGAAGCATTTCTTCAAGAGGTGCTCTATAGAAAAAGAAATCTTGTGAGAATTTGTTTTTCATCGTATTATTATTAGGAACACTACTTTTTGCCGACAGCTAACATAAATTGAATAGCTCCATTGACAAGAATGCAAATAAAACCTAATACGATACTGAGTGATTGACATAACATGAGAGGCAGAAGAGGTGGTCTAAAAATTAAAATCATAACGACTTGAAGAATCTAATATGTATTTATTTCATTCGATGACGAACACTGAATAGAGTGCAGCTTTTTGCCACGGTGGACGTTGTTCAGAAAATTTTGCTACCGGTTGTGTATATTGCACGAATTGACAACAAATCGGTACTTCAAACATGATTACGGCAAAGCCAAGAAATCTAATTGAAAGTATAGCAAGACTATTCCATCTGTTCATAACAAGAAATATATACTTACATCATAATAACACCAGCAATAATACACAGTGGTGATATACTCAATGCTCCGAAGAGGCCACATATCATTGCAACTAATAGAAAACAAAATGACAATCAATGAGTGAGAATGGCAGGCTTTCTTTTTGTAAAAAGTTACGAATTCCAGTGACAACAGCAACCACTCGAATAAACCATCGAAACCAAAATGTTGTGCCTTCGAGTTGTGGCTGTTGATTGTCAATATTAACAGCTGTTTGAAATGCGTTCATAGCACGTCCAGTGTATTGTGCACCTTGTGCAGCTTGGTTGGCATTAATATTAAAACTCATTGTTCATCCAGACCCAAAAAACAAACGAACACAAGAAAGCTAAAAGAAATTATTGAGTGAAATCTTTATCAAAGCATCACGTTATTTGCTCACGACTATCGATGACTAAGAATAGAAATTTTCTTTTTTTTTTCGACTACGAAACGTTCGCGAATATTTTGTTTTTGTAATGTGCGAGAGAACAGTAAATAAACAACAATATTATACTCTTAATATACATGTTGAAGAAAGAGTGCGCCACATGATATGTATGATCTGCATGACATGTACTGCTTTTCGGTTTTGTCACAATTTTTCGGACCATAAGGAGCGAACTATCGTATATTCATATGGATTACAAAACGGTTGGTTAATCATGTCAATCGCACTATTTAATATGAAGATATGCTAACAAACACGCAGTTCAGTAGAATTCATTTGTTGTAGAAGCAAACTGAATACATGATCAGAGATTTCTAATCATGATAAATGAATATAAAGAAATTATGGAAAGAAAGTGAACGAAAAAATTCGTAATAATGAAGTCTCATCATAATTTAACTGAGATATGTGTTTCAATCTTATGAATTGTTCAACTATTGTATTAAAGTAAAAAAATATAAACTCTATCATGGCTAGTGACATATTTTTCATGTATAATTTCGCAGGAACAGTCTAGATTTCAAAATAAAACTAAAACAATTTCAAAAAATTTCAATGTCTTCGTTTTATTAATATAGTGAATTTTTAATCAACCGAACTATATAGTCCTTGATTGACATTACGTTAACTTTTAAATAGTTAAAGATAAGTAATTTTTCAAAACATTACCATTGACAAACATTCCCCGAAATATATATTAATACGAACATATGATTCACCCGATAAAATATTCAGTAACAAGAATTCTCCTTTCACAATATTGTCTTCAATGCTTTCACTGAGCATTGCAAACAGTTATTCTCATGATCGTTTCAACAAAAGACCAAGATGCATCGAACATGAAATCAATGTTGTAACTAAATATCATCATCAAAGAATACAACAAGTTCTCATAAGTAATGAAATCATTTTGAACGAAACTTATTTGGTATATATAGACCTATTGATAAATTTGCTAAGGACGAAAACAACTTTGAATTACTTAGAAGTTGTTTGATTATTGTTATTAAGAAGTGTTTTTCTTTTGTTAACTCTTATGTTAGGTCCTATTGTATTCTCGTTTTTCACAATCGATGTTAATTTCTCATTACGACACAAAAATTGGAGCACTTTATTTAAATAATAAAATAAAATTGAAGTGGAAACATTTTTATTTTAAGAAATAAACATATTAATATGGAACATTCTTAATGAATAAATAATAGAATATTGATAGTAAATAGATAATTAAACGATCGTAGACGTTAATCAATACGTAGGAATGATTACCATATATATTTGAATGATGAAAACCTCGTTAAAACATTCTGACTATGGAAAAGTATTATTATTAAATTTCTAGAAAAATATCGAAATTTGCCAAACATGATTTATTTTAGGATAGAAATTATGTTCAACTATTATCTTCTTTATTCTCATATAAAAAAGAATACGTTTAAGATAAATATTTCCTTTTTTTTCTGTTTATTTCCAAAGAAATCAATTCAAACGTGTAAGCCTTACAAGAATTACAGAAGTCGTATTTCATCAACATGATACTACTCAGATGAACCATTCAAATCATGTGATTTGATAGCGTTTTCATTGAATGTCATGTTCGAGAAGTGAAAACAATTGTTGATTGTATGTCTTCGATCGAGTTATTTTATTAAATCTTTATTGACAAATGCACTATGACATTTGGTCGTAGAATTGAGCTGGGCTATATTGATCATTCACATCGATGTTGATTAATCATCAAGTTTGACTTTTTCCACAGAATAGACCTCTGTATTACTGAAGGGATTTCATCGTCGAACAAATAATTTCTTTTTCTTCCATTGTCTCGCTCAATAAAACCATATTTTTCAACATCAGCCTTTTGTATTATTTTGTTTTGTTAGCAATAAATAATTTCATATAAACTACACTTGTTGAACTTCTCATGATCAATCATGTGCACTGCCATGTGAAATATAAAAACTAAATGATTGAAGAGCATAAGAAAACAAAGATTTCAATTGCAGATAAGCGCGATTCCTTGTACTGATTTTCATTGAATTTACCAAGAATCAATTTTTACGATATTATAGCATAGAATTGTTTTTCTTTTAGATGTTCAGAGTGCATATCTTTCTAGTCATCATCCCTATAACTTCTGTTTCCCTACCTATGATCAAACAATTCATGAAATAATTTATCAGATTCAAATCAAATTTCCAAAAAACAAAAAATGAAATGTTCAAACAGTTCAATCATGTTTTGTGATATACTTCGTGCATTCGTTTTTCTTCGAACTTCTCTTATCAATCAATAAAAATTGACTTCATCCGTAAGTGAAACAAAAATTGACCCATTCAAAGAATCGATAGCCACCAATCAATACGTATCTTCATTAGGACTCCAGTTGAAAACTTAAATCGAGATAGACTCTGATAAAAATTCTTCTTTTAATCACAACGTTTGATTGACTATTTGAATATGTACATCAGAGAAGTTATTTATTTACTAAAAAAATTTGAGACATAACTATTTTTTGTTTTAAGATGAATTGATTACGGCCCAGTCGCATTGTATGAGCTGTTGCAAACGAAACATATACGTATGTTTTAGTGAGTCGAAAAATTCATCTGAAAGTAAGTTTTCTATTTGCAGACCTCTATTTTAGGATGAAGAATTTCAAGTGACACTAGCACATACTGGCTTTCACTTAATTAATAATATAATTTCATAATATGACTTTTTTTAATCTGATTAGCAATAGAAAAACGTATCTAGTAGAATTTCCTGACTACGCAATCTATACAGGTCACTATAAAGTCTACAGTGTCGTTGGTATCGATAAATAATGAGTTATCGAAAATGGAAAGTTACCACAGTATGATAATAGTCAAAAAGAAATGATATTCGAAATTGAATGCTTTACGTGCGTTTAACCGATCGTTCCATTATTTATCAGTACGATCCAGTCTCGAAATTTCACATGTATGGACCATAACATTCCTTATAGATTTATTTTAGTTGAGAATATCGCGAAAAAACGAATAGCTATCACTAACTTATATACGTCACCAATTCATAATCGAAGCAAGCCTCATGTCTGAACATTGGATTTACATTTACAATATTTTTTGAATTATTTATTGTGTACATGAGAAATTTTCATGTCTTACATGTCTATGCTGAGATAGATCTTCCCTTTTTTTGAAAACTGAATGCTTGTTTGAAATTAAAAGTTAGATGAACCCAGTGAAAAATTGTCGCTGATTTTAATCGAATGATTCTGCAACAAAATCACAATTGAAATCGATTGATACTTTTGATTACCGTAGATCATGACTTAACCATTACTTAATATTGCTACTTATTCATTATGAAATTTTGGGATTGAAATTGATTATTTTGCAACAAAATCGAAATTATCAATCGATTTAAAATCTTAATTTTCCTGCAGAATAATCAATTTTAATCCGAAAATTTCGTACTAAATGAGTAACAATATTAAGTAATGGTTAAGTCATGATCTACGATAATCAAAATTATCAATCGGTTTCAATTTTGATTTTGCTGCCGAGTCATTCGATTAAAATGAGTGAAAATTTTTCGCTGGGAATGTACTTCTATTTTATGATTGCGACAAATACCAAACGATTATGTGGTTGATTGATAAATGATTGATGGCAATAATGCTGTGCTTTCAGTAAAAGCATTTAAAACTATATTGAAAGAATACATATTTCATGGAAAGAAAATACGGATTGAAAAGTCCAACTGTCTACTATTACACAGGGATATGTTTGTTTTTCATCGGCACTTATGATTAATCGATCAAACATTATATAGAAGATTATATTGTAAAGGGAGATTGTATTAAATCACAGTGAACTTTATCATTTGAAATCAATCAAGCACTTGGATCTGGAAAAGAATCAGAGATTCTCGTGGTTTTTTTTATTATGTAGTTAATAAATTCTTTCTAAATAGAATTATTTTTAAATTTGTTTAGCAAAATGTCAAGAATCAGTTTTGGAGCGCGAAAACACACACAAGCATAACTGGATTAAATGATTATTTCAACAAAAAGAGATTTCAATCTATTAAAAAATCAGTCATTACTTTCACTAAGGAAAGCATCTATAATGACACATATATGTGCTGTTACAGATAAGCGAGTACACAGATTTCTTCAGGCTTCAAATATCGATTGTACAAACGGAACTCATCAATGGCACCTATGTATGATCCTGGTGAAATTGCTATTGATCCATTTTTACAGCTGATTGAGGCAGCTGAACCAAAGGGACTATTATTACCCAATGTAACGTATTGCGGTTGACTATATGAATATGTGTTCAAGCTTGTTGTATTCGACGATAAAGCATTAAGCTGTCCGTTAATGTAAAGGCGCATACCATTCACTGTTTCGAACACAATAGCTACGTGAGTCCATGTATTGGCTGATACAACAGAACCTTTAATGCTAATGACTGCGAATGGAGAATTTTGTAGCCATTGAACAACAAGCTCACCAGCAGATGTAAACGTGAGAAGATCAAAACAGTTCGTCCCACTCCCATTTTGCAAATCCGATACATGAATGACTGAACCTCCACCACCAACTGAAGCTGGATTGATCCAAAGTGACAACGAAAATGGTGGACTACTAGTACTTAGGGATGGAAAACACGCTGCTTGAAAATAGCTGATACTTGACGTAAAGTTTATGGCCTGTCCAACATATCCGTTTGATATTACTGTAGTACCATATGCTATTCCATTGAAGAGATTGACACTATAATCATTAAATGTGTCAACTGTACTGAATGGATAGTAGGCTACTAATGTTGCATCGTTATAAATTTGACAAACACTTCGATTAGTACCCACTGACATTATAAAATGATCAATCCGTCTAGAAATCAATAAATTGGATTTAATATGTTTCTCGATTGAAATCTTGCAAAATTTCACTCGACGTAGTTTCCCTTTCTCATTCCGAATAGAAAAATGGAATATATTCTACATAGATCAAATACAAAGTTTATCGGAGAATTTTTTTTTGAAAATATTTACATTTTCGACTAAGAAGAATATTTTTCTATTCAGTGCAGCGCACATCAAATTCTCAAAGTCGTGCCGTAACTAAAATAAGTAGTACCCTACCGTAGAAGTTTGATTCAGCAAATAGTTGAATTCTGAACTTTTCCAAGAGAGCGGAAAGTTACACTTGTGTCTTATTGGAATGGGAACCGTTTCTATGAAACGCTCCTCTCTGTCTTGTTCTTACGTAGCTATCTCCCAGATTCTTTTCGATAATCCAATAAGATGATCATTCTGCAGATCATAGCTAGAGTTTTTCAAATATATTCTAATACTTTCAAACAATTGTTCTTCTAGGTCTCCTTCTTAATTACTATCTTTAGAATCTATGTTTGTCGTTGTGTCTTGCCTATCTTTATCTAAAATATATCTGAATTAGTATCTGGTACATCCTCATTCTACTGATCATCAGTGAATAGAAAATGAATAGGCATATATGGAAGTGTTGTTTGAAAGTTTCAGAATGTTTTAATCCACCACATCAATGCCGCACTATTACTGAAATATTGAAAATTCTAATCATCTCTTCTTAGAATAGAAAAAAACTCTCGCAGACGTGTATGGCCAAAATATATTTAAATATAAGCATGAAATAAAACTGAGTCTAATAACAAGGCAGTTATTAAGAACTATGCAAAAATTAAACTGAAGTAAATACTTGTCTCCGGCAATGCTGTAAATCGAACACCTTCGATTTACAGCATTGCCGGATGGAACATACTTTTTTTCATACAATCAACAAAACCCTCTATTATTCATAGCTTTGATCTATTTATACTTTTCATTAATCTCATGCTTATTGCTAAGAAAATCGTCAAGATAAGAAAACTTCAGCAATAGTGATAGAATTTATATATTATCTGAACGATCTTCCGTTTTCGAATCTCTTGATGGTGACTCGAAACTTAAATAGGGATAAATTTGTTGTACACATATTATTGAAAATAAAATTTATCTTTTTTTACCCTTGAAAATAGGTTGTTCCATACGCTAATGATGAACTTTTTCCAATAGTTGTTGTTAACCCTGTTGAACTTCCTTGATAAGGAGCAACGATACCTGTCGATGCAACATCTAGAATACCGTTGACATAGATTCTTTGCTGATAAAATACTGCATCGTAAACAACTGCCAAATGTATCCATAGTTGATATTTAGATATTGTTGAACCTGTTAATGTGCTACCACTACTACTCATGGAATCAAAAGAAACTGTAAAACGACCATTCCTCAAAGTTATTGAAAGACATTTTGAAGTAGAATCACATTGACTAAATATTCCAAAGTCACCTGATACAGACCCAGTCCATAGATTGACCCAAACTTCTATAGTGAAACTTTGTCGAGCCAAACTAACACTAGGAATTTGAATGTATTGAGACGATGTAGCAGTAAGATATAATGCCTGACTACCGACGTAACATATGGTAGAATATGGAGAACCAGCAAAACCAAATGGAACTCCTGGTGAATATCCTGTCAGGTCATATGAATTTCCATCAAAAGGGTAAAGAACAGTAACCATTGAAGAATGGTAAGGTGTTTCTTGACCAATACATGTGGCAGACAAACATGTTGATTCTGTTATATTAGTAAATGAAGCTAGTAACAAAAATAATAGCATTTATCGATGATTTTCTTCTCTTATTGTTTTACTTACATTGTAAATTTGCTTGACGAGTAAACGTTACAACAACAGCTGGAACAACAGCAATAAGTATAATGCAAACAATACTTACAATAAGAATGCTTAATTTTATTATTTTCTTCTGCTTTGCAGTTAAATCTCTATGAAGAAAAAATTAAAATTAAAAAAAATCAAATATGTCATTAGTGAAAACTATTCATTATGTTGCTAGTAGTCATAATAAAATTGAGAGACACATGTCTTTGGTGGAAAAGTCAATATGTTGCCTTCAATTAGTATAAAACAATGTTCAAATATATCTATCTTAAAGATGAACCTATGCAACATTTTATGAGAAAGAAGATTTTATTAACTGTGAGTTGTTTAAAAGATGTTTCATTTGAAAGACAGATGAAAATATCAATTATCTTACTTAAGACATGCAATAGATTTGCCATCTAACTGTTTTTGTGTAAAAGCATTTTTTATTCCATTCGATTTTGGCGAAGGTACTTCTTCTGAGATGAAAGCTGATGCTGCAGGTTTTTTCTTTGGTTCAAATAGATCACGTGGACCCGATAGTATTGTTTCAGTCATTGGCTGCGATTCAACAGATTTGAGTTCACGTAAATTAGATATTGGACTTTCAGGCGTTGTCTTTATCCCCCTCGAAATATACGAAACTGGCTGTTTAGGAATGGTTGGTCTCACCTAAATAAAAAAAATTTATTTTATTTCATTACATTACATTTGAATAGTATTATACAAGTTGAGGACTAACGACTGTTGTACGTGATACCAGAGATAGTACAGGTTGACTTTTAAGCACCTTCTTTTTTACTTCAGCCATATTCTTTTGTTTTGTTGGACTGAGATTCGCTTCTTTGGATTTCTAATAGAAAAATGACTCGACTAACCGAAAATCAAATTGTATTTTCTTTTTTTTTTATAGTTTAAAACTAATACAAAATTGATGTAAGATGAAATCCTATATGTTGTTCTATTCTTTACCTTATGATTCGATGTAATTATTTCTTTTATGTACCATACTTATTATTTTTTTGAGGTTCTGTTGAACTCTCAAATCTTGTGATTATGAATAGTGATGAATTAAGAATAAATAACCAAACATTTCATTTTTCTTATCAATGGACTAAATCAAAAGAAAACATCTGATATTGTATTTTAAAGTGAATAACTGATTTTTGAAAAGAAAAAAGTCCAATTTCATTATTAAATGTTTTACTAGACGAGAAAACATAAACAGGACTGATTGATTCACTTTTCGAGACAAAGAACCTTCAATCAAAGTTTTTTGACAAAACGCCGCGATAAATGCTTCCAGCGAAATATAAAACTTTACGAAATCATTTGGTTTATAAATTTATCGTAATAAAATTTCTCGACGCATACATGATATGCTTGTATCTGCTTGAAAACTTGCTAAAGACCTTGTTACTCATAGAATTCGAGACAATTTAATAAATTTTCTTTCATATTTTCAGAAGAAAATAATTCCTGAAAGATTGTTTCTTCAATTTGTTTAATAAATAATCGAAACAAGAATATGTAAGAAGACATAAAATATGACATGTCAATAATATTACCTTCTTTGTTTCGCTCATGAAATCAATTTTTATAGTTACAAAATCATTTCTACCTCTGTCTCTTCTTAATATTTCGGGTTTTACAAATAGAAACTAACTCCAACTATGCAGTATAATTCTCTAAGCAAAAATAAGATGCCATTCAAGAAGATGCAAATAGAATCACGCACTGAAACAAGAACATGTACAAATAAGCAAATATCTATACGCAATATTTAATCTTGTACATTTGTTTTCGTATCGATGATTTCTTGAGAATAAACCAATGACGTTTTTTCCACAATAGGAAATATTCACAATTTCAATTTTTTAAGTTTTTTTCTGAAGGATTATGAGTTGATATGCTCTAGATCGTTCAATGATTGTGACATGGTCGTTTTTTCTATTCAGAGTGAAATTAGAAGACGCAGTGTATCTCGAAAACCTAGTTTGATATTCTTGAAGTTTTTAGTTCTTTTATGATCAATTGTATGTCAGTACACTCAAATTTGAGTTTTCTCCATTGGCGAGGAGAAAATGTAAAAAGAAAAAAACAACAACAAGATGATGAATAAAATTTCAACATAAACTATCATGTTATCACAATGTTGAAATATAGAATGTATCTTCTATAGTACTGTGTTTCATCTGACAAAAGAACAATCGAGAACTGATCACTATTTTTACTGATCCGAAAGACTTTTTCAATGTATAAAAATTTATTTTCTTTCGGAAAATAATTACTTGAATGAACAATATAAGAGATTGTCATTAGCCTTTTGAGTTTATAATGTGACGCTTTATAATCATATTTGACAAAATTAAAATTCATTTATCAGTACTACCGAAACATATTAAATACATAGATAGTACTCGTCATGCTATCGTTTTAGATACACGTTCATTCAATTATTTTCTAATCGAAAAATTCACACCGATGGATGATTCAATAATATCACGGCCACCTTAACGGCTACAACTTAAACATGCTCGAATATTAAAGATGTACTGACACAAACCAAGTATGCATTCCGAACCTACTATATAGTGGTCTTATCTCAACACAAGTCTGAAATTCGGTCAGATAATACCATTATGTTTGAACAAATCGACTGTTTTTGTTTGGTGAGATGGAGCTAGCCTTGTTGTACGATTATTGCATCTGCTAGCTGTTCTAAAACGAATCTACAAAGAAAAATAACCCAAGAATGTAACTTCTTTGATACGACGAATCCGTGCAGTTTTATATTCGCAGTTCGCACTATGGTATGTTGGTATTTTCTGTTCATTCTCATTGAACCAGAATCAAAATAAAAACATATGTTTAATGATGATGCTTATCGGAAAAAGTTGGATCTTCTCCGAATAGTGTCTTAGAAGTTAAATTTAATCTGTTTGATTTTTTAAAAGAATATCTTTTTTTTGAATGGTAATGCTCGCCTCGCTTGATCGTTCTTGTATAAGATTCAATTGTACACAAATATTCCTTAATAATATCACGTCATATTGAACAGTCGGCAGCAGATCATTTAAATAATTGTGTTTATTGTACATTATGTTCTATTTTACTCCTGGAATTCAACCTATGTGTTGCTGAAGACGATGGAAATAAAACTTAACCAAGTAGTGAAAATGCAGCTAGGATTTTGCTTGCACTATTTTCAACGTTTATTTTCTCTCAATTCGTTTCGGGAAAACAGATGTTACAATTTTTTTAGTTCGGACTTTGTCTGTGCCAATATAAAAAAATACTGATTGACGTAAAAATACACAATATTTATCAAGCAAAGTTTGACATGTGACCCAACGTTTCAATACTGTATGAGATTATTCAATGTATGTATCTTATTGACACTAATTGTTCTATTCATCACAAATGATAAATATTATTGCAATGTTCTACTTTTTATCACTTGAATTAAGGACAACTTATAGGTTCGAATGTGTTGAACAGACGCGTTGTTTCTTAATTTATTTTTCTAAACACACCCTTGTATGTGTGCATTACACACATATAAATAGAGAGAGAGAGACAGAGAAAACAAGAGAAACAAGTACAAAAGAAATGAAGGCAGAGCTACAAAAAAAGAAAACTAAACTATTACAAAACATAGATCTCATATCATAAAAATTATTCTTGATGTTTGATATTGTTGTTTCGCTAGTATCGAAATGTATTTCAAACTGAACTTTTCTGAAAGCACCATGATCAACACTAATTATATTAATTAGCCAACTTTTTCCCCACTGTATGGATCAAGTTATAGGAAAACTAATCACGGTTTTGAACAATACAGATACTTTCGATTGAAATATCGAAGTGAAGCCATGAAAAATATACTTAGATTCGATACTTGAATCGAACAACTAATAATTTCATAGATAGTAAATAGATTCAACTCTTCAGTGCATGTATCTATAGGACATTTGAATAAGAAAAATTTCTAGTCTAGAATATTATAAGAGATTTTAAAAAGAAATTGAGCAAAGTCAGGTATGTCAAAAAATAGTTTTCAGCTATGTAAGGATAGATGCCAACAAGGACGTTTTTATCTTCATGATATTTGTACAGAAGAAAGAACATCACTTTAATCAGTGTACTCTGTATACACTAAAAAATAGGCACATGTAGGCATCTTAGTTTGGTATTTCATTTTTTCATATCCTCAATCATTGCAACTTTTAGTCAGCTTTGAAACTTGTTTTCTTTTATTTGCGAGATAATTAATGTGTGTCCTTCTATACGATTTGTCGTATTCATCGCAAATATGTCCTTAAACATTGACTTCATCGTATTAATCATTGACATGAAAAAATATTGATCATTTTAGAATCATAAGAAAACGTGATTTATAAGGAAACGTGATTCAACACGTGCTCGTTTCAATGTATGGTCCCTTCAATACAGCATACAGAGTCATTTGATAAACAAATTAATACTTTTAGTTTAGTATTCGTTGTTTAGTGAATAACTGCTTGTACCAGTTGAACAAATAGGACAACTGACAGTGGGCATTGCATCTGCAAAAAAAATGATCTTTCAAATATGGTTCTTTTACAAATACATTACCATCGTATCCAAATAGTACAGTTGTGTTTTTATTCTTGCAGAACTTATGTGAAGTGAGCATGAATAACTATTGTACATATGCGTGTGTAGCTTTGAAAGAGTTACTCGATAGAATCTGAAAGTTTAATTAGCACTCTAAATCACCCTTATGCACATCGATTGATTCGGATTATTACTAGTAATATATTTTACTAAAATACTTGGACATATTGAGATATTCTTATTTCTATACGAAGCAACAAATAATAATTATAAACATCTATTCGAAGTTAGATTTAGACAATATTTCGAACAATATTGCCATCGATAATTGTTCAAAATTAACCAACTAGGTAATTTAAGAAGGATCTTACTTATCAAACATACGCAGCTTTCATTGATCGAAATACTTTACAGAAAATAATATTAATAATAACTTTTACCAATCACCGTGCTATTAAGGATACACCCCCCCCCCGCTCCATCAAAAATGGATCTCAGGCTCGGAACATTCAAACTTCTTGAAATTTTGAGGGTATGTTGCAACTGATGATACATTGCCATGATAAAATTTTCAACAAGATATCACGAAGTTCTACAAAGATATTTACTCAACACTGGTAAAAAAAGCCATTTTGTTCTAGCAAGATTTCTCTGCCGGCCTTCAAGCTACATATTTGCTCTTTTGTTTTTGATAGAGCATGTTAGAATGCAGGTACTACGGAAGCCCTTTTTTCTACATTCATCCTTGTTAAGCGGCAAAGCAAATAACAAGTTCAATCTTCGGAAAACTAAAAAAATAGGTTTTTTTTCAGCAACAGTTTTTTATTTTTTCAATAAAAAAGCTTAATTCGAAAAAAGGAATTCTGTAGCACCTGCAGTTTTCAATGTTGTTTTAAACAAAAAAAATAGTTTCATTTTATCTCTAGTAGTGGCTGAGTCATTTTGTAAATCCGTTGGGGAACCGGCATTTTGAGAAAAACGCGAAACAAATTTTTGTAATATAAAAAATAGTGCATTTTATGAATATCTCTGCACTGACAAATAATAAAGTGTTTATTTTTTTTTCAGAAATCCTATAGTGAAAAGCTCTACAAAATCAATAGAAAAAAATCCCTCTGGAATTATTCTGAGAGTCACTCACATACTTAAACTGAAAAACATGATGTGGTGTTTGTTACGATTTTCAGCAGATTGAAAATATCTAGAAGTTTTTTAAAATTTATATATATATATCACTTTGAGAAAATGAGTAAGTCTTTTATATTTTATGAGAAGATCTATGAAAAGACTCTCAGAAAATCAATATAAGGGTGTGAGGGTGGGTGTGGAGTGTGGGTTTTGTTCTTTATCAACACCCGCACTCACATCCTCTAGCACAAACTGTAGATTTTATGACAATCTATTCTACTTGAAAAATTATTTTCCGATGAAAAGTACCTTTGTTTTAAAAAAACATCTAGTTTTTAAAGAAAATATAATTTTTCGAAAACATACGTTTCTAATGACGTAGCTTGACGTTTTGTAGAAAATTCACTGTTCTCAGCGGAAGAAACGTCCAATTCATATTGATTCTTAACGTCCAGGGTATATAATATCCACCAAAACATTTATCTAAACTTTCGAATTTTTTGACCAAACTTGGAATTTTGAGGGGGGGGTTGTAGCCTTAAGCTAAAGTATGACTCATAAAGGATTGAAATATATATGTCATGCACAGACTATACGAATAGATACTCAAAAGTTTACAAGAACAAACATAGATCAACAAATATTGTCATTTTTTATGGATGATTCATTTACCATTTCAATCGATTCGGTCGCGCTGGTATGTTACACACAGAAAAGAATCATTATCGACCGACGGTGTTTTTTATTTTCATTTAGTAACTAATGAATCATTGGTAATAGGTTGAATGATTCATACATAATAAATTAAAATACGGACAAACATTCACTATTTACATATTCTCTTTTCTTCACATACATTTTCTAGCAGATATTCACTTATTCTATGTAGACGAACGTTAAAAAGAATCGATGTATGAAAATTTTGTTTAGAATCATTTTTCTTTCTTTCTGTGTGTTGCATTTAAATTGATTCTGAACCAAAAAAAAATTATATACAGTGAATTGCATAGATCTTCAACAGATTTATGATCAATAGGTTTTTTTAGTTGCATAGGTTATAAAAATTATCTGAATATTGATAATACTTTCTAATCGGCATAATGAAAAAATAAAGATGTTTACCAGCTGCTCCCAGACAGCGATTCCAGTAGACAACTAGTTTTTTCTTAAACACGATGTGCAATTCTGATTTTAGTTGGAATACCTAAAATAACAGAATCGACAATGCGTCTTTAAAATATCATCGTTCAGAGTTCCCATCATCATCATCATGTTCGTTTTTGATAGAGAAGTCCGACGAAAGTTCCTCAATTATAGCCTTTGTTTACTGTTGAAAAAGATACAATCTCTTTTTCAACAACGAACTCTGTTTTTATCAGTGAAAA
Organism: Rotaria macrura; assembly: GCA_900239685.1. Taxonomy (NCBI): domain Eukaryota; kingdom Metazoa; phylum Rotifera; class Eurotatoria; order Philodinida; family Philodinidae; genus Rotaria; species Rotaria macrura. Next base: position 35,506 of record OENT01001476.1, read on the forward strand.
AAGATTATAATGAATACGACATTGTCATACTCCAATAGAAAATCATTTAATTTATGACGTTCTGTAGTGGAAATAGAATGATTCTTGTATATTCTCAGTACTACAAGTTTTAACTTTGGTTTTCTAGAATCAACTAATCATATATTCATCGTCTTCAAATTCTCGTGTGACACTAATATAAGTAATCAAGTCATTATTTGTATGCATTCTAAAGCTTGTGGCATCATCCGAGAATTGAAAATAACTATCTTTTGATCGGAAATAATTTTCATATTTGATTAGTGGTACACAAGCGTCATCTATCTTTATCAGAAATGGTTTGCTCATGTCAATAACTGCTCGCTTTACTCTTCTCCCATTCTGTTACTGTTGTCATCTCAACGAAGTATCTTCATATTCAGTTAGTCTTGTCAAAGGAAATGGTTTCCTTAAATGATGCTGCTGTAAGTCTTTAGTCATGCAAGTAGTATTTGAATTATTTTCTTACTTATTCAGCACAATGCTGAACAATATTCAGCTTTCGTTGAACGACATATGGATGAACGACGACAGCGAATTGATCAACTTGATGCATTTGTTCGTCATCGACTACGTCTCTATCGGCAAGCGCAAGAACATGTACAACGACAAACGACAAACAAAATTGTACCATCGAAACATGACTTTTTCTTTTTTTTCTTTTTCTTACGTATTTTATTTGTGAATAGGTCGAAGCAACTGTTATATCGCCCGCACCGGCACCAACTGATCCAGTTGTCATTTTATCACAAAGATCATCAGCACCGATTCTTGAAAAGTTATCATCGTCATCATCATTTCAAAATCCAATTGAACTGACAAATCGTGTTCGACTTAGTAAGCAACGGTTAGCATCAAAACAACTTACTCAATCTGTGAATAACTCATCGGTGGATGATACCCCAATTATTGGTACTTGGCTTAATCCCGTATCATCAACAATAGTAAAATAATTTTCATTTTATTTTTACATAGAGATCTGTTCTGTTTTAATTTAGACAGACAACGATGTAGAACACTGGCCTTCATCAGGTAGCTGATTATTGCTTGATATTTCTTCATATGTTGCATGTTGATTTTTTGCTTCTTCTTAGAAAATACAATACATCGATCGATGAGTGAAAATCGTCTCTCGTCATTTGCACTTAAAGCATTGACCGGTAGAGAAATATACTTTTGTTCTTGTAAAATAAATTAAAAACTATATTTTTTTTTCTAGATTCACTAACTGATGGTTTGACAAATATTGAAAATCGAAAACGTCTTCAAGCAACACGTGCTTTGTTTATGACTATTGAACGTCGAAAAGTAAAAGAAGCTTCACTTTTAAATAAACAAAATAAAGAAATGCAGCGGTGAGACGCCTCTATTTTTTCAACGTTTCTTTATAGTTCGATTTTATTTAGTCTTGTGGAACTCAAAGAAGCCGAGCGTCTACATCAAGAAGAATCTTTAGCACAAAGACAAGTAACAACTGTTCACACCATGTCTGGTCAGGAGATGCTCTAGTTTTATTTTTTTTCTGTATTGAAAAACTTGGTTTTAGGCGAGGCCGTTCTCGATGTTAACAGTATTGATCCAAAAGAGTTAGCTCGTATCCATCAACAACGTATTCATGAACAAAAACGACGAGAACTCGAACGGTATACTGCCTGATTTAGAGTTAAATTATCAGCTAAACTATTTCTTTCATGTCACTGTGGATTCAAATTCTATGTTTCGGCTAGAAAAAAAGCATGAAAGATAACTAAAATGTTCAAAAAATAGTATTTTCTAAGTCCAATTTTATCGATTGATTTCATGTAATTTACTGAACATCTGTAAAATCTGTTCACAGAAAGTCTTTTTTAGCTAATTTCGAGAAGATTTTCTCGGGATCTTTTCATTTGCAATCGTCATCTTAAATCTAGTTGAGATAGTTTTATTGTGGTTGTTCTCTAGTTAGTCATTTGACAATGACTCATTATTTAGAATAAAATTCTCCCCAAAATAGAAGATGCCGGCCCTTCTATTATTCTCCAGAGTAAAAATTTTCTTCAGAGCATAAGTTTTTATTAAAATGTTTTTCAGAAAAACAAAACAATTTTTAGGGTTTAAAGAACTCGCAAATAATTTTTTCTCACTCTCTTAAGATTTTCGGCTTAAAACCCAAAAAACTTGACATTCTATGATGGAACTGCACTAATCAGAGTTCATAATTAACAAAAAATTAATTAATTAAAGGCTGTCTTCTGTTGGTTCACCACACAGTTTTTCACGAGGATGTTCTACTGTAGGAATGAGTGTATCATTGATTCTCAATTCAGAATCATTCATTATTACGAATTGGATAAATCTTATTACATGTTGTTTGTAGAGGCTATTGATGTTTTTTTCTCGTTTCATGTGGCATAATGTTGAGAGAAGACGTCAAATGAATTTCGGACGCTCAACAATTGCAAAATAAGTTTCATGTGTCGTATCTAGAAGATTTTAAACTTCGAAAAAGTCCTTTTTTAAAACTTTAATATGAAACTTTGAACAGTTAGAATACTGAATAGTAAAAGCGTCTATCTGAAACAGTGAGAAACCTGCACAAGTTTTTGCGCGAGCTTTGGTCATTTGTACGATTTGCAACCGAGGCTTTCATGTACTTCACATTTTGTGAACTTCTATATAGTGCAAGCCTTGCATCTAAAAGAAAAGTTATTGATGATGTGTGAAACTTATTAAGTTAGTCTAAGTTTTCAATACAAATCAAATTTGACAAAAGGATTTTATCTGGATATTTGAAATACTCTTTAGAATATTTTAAGCACTCTCAAGTATGTGAAGAAATAAAACAAATGATTGATGAAAAAAATAACTTCTTTGCCTTCAAAGAATTATTCATCGAGTATAAATACTTGATTTATTAGTAAAAACATGAATGATTGAAACTGTCCTATTGCATTCTGAACAGTTGGGACTAGAGTACTGCAACCGGACACGATCCGAACCGCGGTCGGGTGCGGGTCCAAGTCCCGTCAGGCCGGGCTCGGGTTCGATTCAAAAATTTGTTGAGTTCTATTTTTTCATAACACATGTTTCTGTCTTGTATCTTTTTCTATGTTATATATAATGAACTGTGAAGTAAGAATCTATTGGTTGATGTTCAAAACAATGTACGAATGCATGTGAGATGCAGTATTTTTAACGTTAGTTACCTTAAGCAAAAGCAACGTATCCAGAGTATTTGAGACTTTTGAAAAGTGCTGTATTTTTAAATTAGCAGAAAAAAACAAGGTACCTGGAGCGTGATGTCTAAGATAGAAATGTAATTTATTTCCTTTTGCGTCATTATTTAAATTCCCATTCGTCTCCCTCTTTTTTATGGATTTTATCGATACTTGCAGATGACACTGAGGATATTTTCTTTTAAGTCAATCGAGCTCGATATCGAAAATTCTATTGTCCTCTTAGATTTTGAGACAATCTATAATTATCTTCTTGAGCTGTTCTTGTTGAATAATAACTTCTAATACGATAAATGTTCGCCAAGTTTATCAACTTATTGTGCTGATACTTCGAGGTACTTGATTATCTAGAGCAAAGTACCAAACTATATTTTGCCAACAGAAATGAAGTAGCCATTTGTATTCCGTTTCAGATGTCTATTAAAACGCTGCGAGATATTTTCGTTCGAAGAAAGAAATATCTCTTTTTCATATTTTAAATTTTCTTGTTATTATCGTTCAGAAATGAGTTCAAAAGAAAACACTCGAAAGTCTAATCAAAATGGCGAATATCCGATACTTGAAAAACCTAAATCAACTGCTACATGATGGAATTTTTGAAAAGTATTAACCGTTCCTCGGTGTCGTGGGGTCCAAGTGGACCCACTTGACGGTTTTATGTGTAATACAACTTTACCATTTGGTGTGTCAGATGAATCCTCTTCTCTAATCTTTAGTCTTCAGTGGCTGTATAATATGCTTACGAGAAATTATATACAGGTCTAAACAGGCAAAAATAAAGGTATGGGTCCAGTTAGACCCTGGAACACCGAGGAAGGGTTAAAGACACTTAGAACGAAGTTGTTAGTTAAGTACAATGCGTACATAATATATTTGTTGAAAGAAAAACATTTTATATTACTGCTCGGGTCGGGTTCGGACTCTGAATAATTTGTCGGGTCCGGTGCGGTTTCAAAAATTTGAACCCGTGCAGTACTCTAGTTGGGACAGAATTGATGGATTATTCCTGTTTAGCTGGACTCTGTCGTACAGATATAACGGGTGGACCATAAAGAATGGTGGTTTCATTATTTTTTCAATATCTTTTCTACTTTACTTTTGTTTGGATTGAACCTTTTCTAGAAAGATGTGCCATTCAATTCTCTACAAAACCATGTGTGACAGATTTTTGTGAACTGCAAAATGACTAAGTTCTAAAACGAAGAAAAAATGTGCAAAAATCTTCAACTTTCAAGCACAAAATCCGTTTTTTCCGAATTTGTTTTTCATATCAGTAGCTATGGAAAAACTAAGCCAACCACATTAAAGAGCATCAGATTCTGGACAAGATTCATGTGTTGGAAAGGTTTTACATCAAAACATGAATAAAGAATTCAGGATCAATTTTTCGCTTTTTTGAAAAAACTCAATTTTCATTTCATTTCTTATGCTTGCACGAAAACGCATACCACCCAGTAAAGAAAGCGTTATTTTTTGACTATTTTTTTTCGTTGCAAATTAAGATACTCGATTATATCCCTGTACACTCGTTTTTGTCATGGAAAATTTTGTTTGCTGTAGGTTTTCTTGAAAACCGAAGTGAACGTGTTTTGGACAAATTTTAGGAAGATACCTACTTAATAGGTGAAGAACAGTTTCAACGAAAAGTTTTTTCAAAGCTATCGAAAAGAGTGTATCCGAAATTGCCCGAAAATTTTTAATATTAATCAGTTTTGAACTTAAAAGTTGAAGATTTTTGGACATTTTTTCTTCGTTTTAGAACTTAGTCATTTTGTAGTTCACAAAAATCTGTCACACGTGGTTTTGTAGAGAATTGAATGGCACATCTTTCTAGAAAAGGTTCAGTCCAAACAAAAGTAAAGTAGAAAAGATATTGAAAAAATAATGAAACCACCATTCTTTATGGTCTACCCGTTATATATATGACGAAAAGAACCGATTCAAAGGTCTATGATTTCTCTAAGCATGAAAAATAATTGAATATTTAAAAAATAGCAGGATGTATCATAATAGATGAAAGTAAAGAATTTCTTATAGTGAAGTTTAGCTAATTTATTAATTATCACTAGGGTAATCAGATGAATTACTGATTGCTTTATTGACATCTTCTATTTTCTTTATGCTTTTTCTTCAAGCTACATTCGAGCATTGAAAACGACACTAAAACAGCGCTGTTCACAACGCAATATTGATGTACCGACATTATGTTCATGCCATTCAACGATATGGGATGCTGATCCAATGAAATGTTCACAAAATTGTTCCTATTATCGAAATCCTGCAGGTAATTGAGCTCATTTTTCTTTCTTCAAATATGAATATAATACGTGTTTTATTTGCTTTTCTCTTAAGCTTTTGCAACATCACTTCACAGTTTGCTTACATCATGTCAAGTTACTAATTAAAAGAATAATTATTTTTTGTTGCTTTCGTTTTCGTGTATTAGATAGAATGATGATAAATAGTTATCAGTGATGAATATAATTAGAATAGTGTCTTTCTTCGTCTGATTTTAGATAAGAAATTCACAACACTAATATTCTATTAATGGTATGTTTTCACAATAAATACTATGAGCATTGCTACAAAGATACCCATTTTATAAAGTTTTGACTAGACGGGTTCTACTTTGAATTCATTTTATAAAAATAAAAATGAAAATATTCATGTCTTTCATTATATTATTTTATTTCAAGGCGCGAACAAATTTGTCAGTTCTACCTGATGTTAGTTCATGTCTTCGTGATGCAATGGATCTTATTTTTAATGATGGTAGTCGTAGAGGATCAAAAAGTGATAATCGTACGATAATGACAGACGACGACAGTGATGTCATTGTTGATATTATTAATGACAATGATGATGAACAACTATCGATTAATAAAAGAAAAATCACAAATACTGATGTATCAGCCCAGGAACAACAAAATCGAAACGAATGTGCAAAACGTCTGTGTACAACGAATCGACATGATTAACAAGATTTCACAAGCAAAATAAATCTTATTCGAAAATCAAAACTTTCATCTATTAAAAAATGAATGTTCTGTTGGTTACATATTGTATTTAGTCCCGTTATCAACGTGAACATTTCGTTACTACCTTTTTATTCCTTTAAAATTTGTAAACAATTTAAAAGAAACAAATTACTTGTACTAAAACTCTCCCATAATCGTTATTTTATGAATGTGAAATTAAACTCAAAATAAAATAAAATAGTCAGATGAGTACGCTCATCGGTTGATAAAAATTGATTCATCATTGATTGAAGAACATTGTTAAAGTTTCTTATTCGATTGTGTACTTGATACCAGTGCATCGCCAGTTACCTCACGCATACGACTCATAAACCGAAGATAAGTAGATATCGGTAATATTCTATTACAACCATGTAGAAGTTCATATTTCAACGAACGATACATTGATGTCGAATTAGCTTTGCACATACTGTAAAGATTCGATATCTCTTCACCATTTATACCCTGACACAGTAATGACATTCCAGTAAGATTATGTTTCTTCAAGAATTCTTGAACTTTCTCTTCACTCCACTCTGAAATACTTTCGGTGTTAGATTTAACCTTTGTTGAGCTTTGTTCATCTAATGCATCTTCTTTGAAATCATTCTTATTTTGATTAGCCACAGTCGTCTCTCTTTCCATTCTAAAAACGGTCTCTATTTACATAAACGAATCTTGAACGTTTCATTCTTTTCTCTTACTTCGCTTTTTCTTTAGCATCTTTACGTTTCTTCTTTTGTAACTGTATTTCATTGTCTAGTAGTTCAACTGCTTTGTCGAATTCATATGTTCCGAAATCGATATACATTCGAGTGCCTAGTATAAATCCCAGCCATCCATCGGGCACGTAATCTTTTACCATCTTCAATGGTACTATGTGTTTTTTACTATTATACGCATATTCAGCTTCGGCTCGACAGTTTGCACTGCGTTTATATGTTTCAGACATACACATCAGTATGAACTCAGCGCCTTCGACTGCATTTGCCTACATAAAAAACAAAAGAAAGGTGAAACGTTAATTAGATTCGATAGCTGACACGTTGATTTCTATGAATATGTCAAAC
>OENT01001477.1:0-18774 GCA_900239685.1 Rotaria macrura
GTTTAAAACAAAATACCCATTTATAAATTCTTCTTTATTCAATTTCTTATCACCACTTGCATCAAGTTTCTTAATTATTTCTTTGGCACGATACGTTGGATTTTTATCACCTTGGCGATCTTTTACACCAGCACGATCATACTGAAATATCAAATCATATTGTCGAATACTACTCAAATTGCAATAAAACAATCATACCATAGCCGAAATAAGATGAGCTAATTCATTTACATCTAAAAGTCCATCACCGGAAACATCCCATCTGTATAAAATTATTTTAAAAACACTGTACAATAAACTCATACAAAACTTACAAACCAAAAATGATATCGAGTCGTTCGTCTACATTGCCAGCATGATTACCAACAGCAGCAAGAAAAAGAAACTCATTAAAATCAATAGTACCATCATGATTTGTATCAATAGTCTCAAATAAATTACTTTGAATGAAAAATAAAATAAAACAGATCATATAAATTACAATAGACCAATATAAAAACATGCTTGGAGTTTAAATGTTTATAACTCTCAGGATAAAGTTGTTGATATGTTGTCTTAAATGTATTGGCATCCAATTTACCTGTTGGATGTTTATCAGCAAAGTCCTGGATAAAAAATTAGCCTCGATATTATCGTTTAAAATCATAGATATTCAACATACTGAATGCCATATTTTTATTTCTATTTAGAATAAGCAGATATACAGAAGAAAAATAAATAGTTTTGAATAATATATCAAGCAGTACATCGATTACCTTTATCACTTAAATGGGACAGATTTCGGATCATGGTCAATTCTATATAGAAAATAATTACTTATGAAATGAATCGATTGTAGAACACGTCGTCAAAATAGAAAACCTTTCTGAGTTAAATCTGTCGGTTTTCGTTCCTTTCGAGGTTTTTTCGTATCCATTGATTTTGTTTATGATATTTAATCAAAATTGAAATCTAAAATCTACAGTTATTATATTTAGATGGTTTATATATGATTTAATGTCTTGACAAATCTTCGCTGTCTCTCATTCACTAGTAAACCACTTACAGGGAAAATTTTTCTTATTTATTATACATACTCATATTTGTGAAGGGAAAAAGCATACTGTGCTATGCATTTATATACCTATTTCAGATAAAATACAATAGGAATAGAACCAAAATGTTATGCTTCAATAATCCCATTAATGATCTACGAATAATAAACAAACAACAGCAACAAATGTATGACACATAAAAATAAAATAATGCAGACACGCAGTCACACATATATCAACACAGAATCCTACCCTTCACCATTTAGAAACATGCAAGCTAAACATAAGTGACATCACCTAAATAAATCGATTTTTTAGAGCTTGACAATTTTGATTAGTCTATTCGTATCAAAACAAATGTCTAGTTTTTGGTGTGCTGAGCTGAAAATCTTAAAACAACGTGAGCACAATACTATTTGTTAATTATCAATAACAAGGAAAAAGTATTCTCAAAGCCGTTTAAAGTCAAAATATGACGAAACTCTCAGTGAATTCGTTTTAATTGTGGAAAGAGAAAAAAAATGCTAGAAAACTTTTCTATTGTAATTTTATGAAATCTGATGCTAATATAAATGTTGACTTAGAATCATTCAGTTTATTTACTTCAACAAACTAAAACAAATCATTTCAGTGTTGACGCCACTTAAACATTCCTTTACATTTAAAGTTAAAGCACTACTCTAAAACTGAACTGTAAAATTAGAGTTAAACTGATCATGCATACTTTGAACAGTAATTATAGAAAAAATTAATATAGCAATATTTTTACTAACGAAAGCTGTTTTTGATAAAATAATGAACTTTCACCTTGGTTTAGGAAAGTAAATTGGGATCGGTACGGGTGTTGTTAGCAGGAGGAAGATTGAAATCGATACCGGGATACACATCCACAACCGAACCAACATCCACACATCCTCTTACTGAACATGCAACAGGTTTCTCGAGAGTAGACTGTTAAAAAATAGATTTGTTACCAAACTCCCGAAAATGGTTTGGTAGATTTGGAAAAGCATTCCGTTGCCTCCAAAGGCTTGATGAAGAATTCTTCCCTAGGATGCACGGGAAGAACCTTCTCCTACGAAACCTATTATTAAGTTCCGCACGGAAGAAGTCCCAAAAAAATGAGAAACAGTTTGAGTTTCATTTTAAATTCTAATAGTTTCTTGCTAAGCCTCATACACTCTAAAAAATCAAGACGAATAAAGTGTATGTACAAGATAGTTGGTCCGCTTATTCAAGAAACTTTGAGCTAATTCTAGTTTGTTGATATCTATCTCATTTAAATACTTAAAGTGTCAACGAATGATCGAATTTAGACACTCCATCGTCTTACTCGCTTCTCGTTGGATACTCAGTACCAAGGAGAGAAGTATCTTACATCTATATTTTCTAGACACTTCAGTTGATTTGAGATCTATAGGTTCTTGAAATAAACGAAATAAGAATTAAAAGCAGTATTCCCTAACGACGTGGGTGTAAGAATGTTGGTGTGGGTGTGGGTGTGAGTCGATGTGGGCCAAAATTGTTCTCTTGATGCATAGCTACACCCACACCCTCATCATTGATCATTGATTGCTGATAAATTGTTTAACCAAATACAGTACTGGTGAAAATTGAAAGATCACTAAAAGTATTTTTACTTTTCTATGGTATCTCAAACTATTCAGGATCTAATATTTCACGAATAAGACTGGACATCTTACAATATTATTTCATAAGCGCCCGGTAATAGTCATCAATAGGTGTTTCAGAAATAGTGCTTAATTTGGTTCATGAAAGATCATGAACTGTCCCAAAGGATCTTTAGTGACGAAAAGTTATTTGAAACCACACGTATTAAAATCCGACTCAAGTTGATTATCATGGTTCCGGTATACGTATCATGTTTCAATAAACTATAGGTTTTCAACGTAGCAAACAAACTGGAACACAAATTATCTACATCAAATATACCACATGTACGATGGAAAAAAGCATGAATGGCAAATGATGATCGCGACTTTCATCAACAAGTTGATGTAAACAATCGTAAGAAAACAAGTTCTTTCCAAATGTAAACAATTGAATGCTCTGACACAGCATCCCCTCATTTTGTATATGAGGTACTAAATTTACATTTCAAAATTGACCCGAGCCACAAATCTGTAATAATGTACAAACGACCTTATTTCTCCTAAGAACATCATACTTCGTCAAATGAATGTAATAATATCTCTTTCGAACATTAGAAATATCTTAAATTATTTAATCATAAAAATGGAAACTAATGAATCGTTTTATTTTCTTCTAAGCATTTAAAGTGATAATGCAAATATTAGCGTAGTGAACTATGTTTTATGAAGTATTCGTGATACATGAATGATATATTCGGATACAGTTAATGGCTCTGCATATGCTACGGTGATTGAAGATGTCTTATCAATATCTTATGATAATAATGTTTCGATACAAAGTATATCAACACTACATTGATCCTACTACTTCATAAAAAATTTCGAAAATAACTATGTAAATGTGTTGCAATGACTTGCCATATTCTCTTCTCTTGCCTCAACAGAAAACCTATCGTCTTTTACGTAAATACGAAACCCATGAATCCCCTTGTTTTGTAACGCGTAATGCAAGACATCTCTTATGGTGCATGACACATCTGCGTTATCAGCTACTATCCGATTCAATACCATATCTTTGCAAACAGTTTGCTAAATATCGAGGTACAACATTCAGCAAATTTAAACAAGAATAATTGAAAGAATAGGCAAAACATATAAGGTGGTTTTTTAATTTTGAAGAGTACTCTTGTTAAGCGAACAAGTTGTTCATCTAAATTAAATGAAAAACAATCAACATATAGCATTGATTCTGAATTTGATCTAAAATTTCACCAAGAACTCAGAGTACAGATCTTAATTTGTTGTTTTTCAATATCTAATCCTGAAATGATCTTTGACATTGACTGTTTCGACTTCTTGTCTTTAGCGAAGAAACTAATACTATGCAGACAAGACTGCACGATGAAACTTATAGTGTGAATCATTTTATTGTATTGTTTATATCCTATCAATTCAATGAAATTTCATACTAACAAATTTGCGATGAATTTCACTTAAATATGATAGAAAATTGACATCTGTTAGTTTTTCTACACAAGCATTTGCCTTTGATAAAGTTGACAATGAAAATTTCACTAATATGATCATCCGTCATCGGGATGATCATCAGAATGATGAAAAATAAAACAAACAATAGCTCACTGTGTTTTTTCATTTGTTGGTTTTTTGCAACAATTTTATTTTCTAGGATTATGTCTTTTTTTTCTTCCAATTCTGCTTTGACTTGGTAGAATGTCGTAGCATTGATTTTATCAATTTTGCACGCCTATTCTTTCGATAACACAGTAAACTTGGAAATTATTCTAAACGACTCTGGAGTCGTCTTTACTATCCTACTTAAAATTGAAGTTAACACTGTTGTTCTTTATGCACTTTCAGGAAGAAAATTATCCACATATGTGTAATTTTAAAACTAGGTTTGCGTTTGCTTTTTATATTCAACTAAAGTTAAATGATAACTAATCATTTTTGAGATTCCATGCATAAAATGATGCCCAAGTCAAAATAAATTCAATTTTCTTTTCTTTTCTTATGAATCCTAAAAGAAAAACAAATCATTTTTTAGTCAGAAGATTCGAATGAATATATAAATAAAAACATTGTTTTTTAATTCTATTCTGTGAAGATTTTGAAAAGAAAAACTAATTTAATCTGAATGTCATATGAAAAACGAAGCACAAGAAACTTATCATGAATCTCCCGCATGTTTTTAAATATTGACATTCTTTTCCAGGCATGTATACGTACCGAAAGTGAACTTCATACTGTTAGGATATCAACTAAACGATCGCTAACTCTGCTTAGGGAACAATCAGACTGTTAGTTGACTGTGTATTTTACTACTTCATCTATGAGCAAAAACACAAAACAAAGGATCTTCAATACTAAAATCGATCTATGTCGGTTGTGCACCTGTCGTTGACAAGCACATATGACACAGGTTCATCGAAATCATTCAATAGTATCATGTACGAAGGGTTACAGAGAGTTGTAACAGATACAGTAAATACAGATGAAGTATCAGCCATTAAATCCTACTAAAATAAAAAAGCCTTGCAAATAATTCACCAAGCGATAGATGATCTCACTTGATTAGTTCTGAAAACGCTATTTATGAAAGAGGAGTTAATTTGGTTGGCTACACAGCATTTTCCTTTTATTTCGATTCAATCAAATCAGTTGAGTAACAAGTTTTTCGGCACAGATCATTTCGACTTTTCACCACAAGTTAATATACTTGGATTCTTCTGAAACCTCTTCGGCAATGGGGTAGATTTCATTCCACACCTATGCATCACGCTTGAAACTCACAGTTGAATTCCAGACATATTTTGCATATTCGATATGAAAAAATATTCAATACTTTCAAGAAACAAAGGAGACGTTCTGGAGAGAACTCAATAGAATTGAGCGAAACGGAAATGTCGATCAGAATGCGAAAAAGAGAGAGAAGTAAGAGAGTGAAAAGAAAAGAGAATTGTCTTGAAATGCGAAGAATTCAGCGAGAGAAAACTTAAAACTACTCATCTGTGCACAAACGAAAGCACAGCAAACAGTTTCATCAAAGAAAACTGATGCTCCTCATCATACTGAAAGGTACAAGTGAAAGCAACGACACAGTTTGACCTCTTTTATTTCGACGGTAACTTTTCATTCAGAACATTGAGCTAATCCCTAGTTTACTAATTAGTAGTAGGTAGCAAAATCAAAACCCCAAACTTGTACTATTAGCCGCCATTGAAATTTAGATTATAAAGAACTAGCAATTATTCCTTTTTTCAGTAAAATACCTACAGAAATAGATTTGTGAAGAAGGACAACTCACTGGTCTCGCTATTTGTATTTCATCATTCATTGAAATCTCTACCTCATACAAAATAGTAAGAAATTATTGAAACATAGAGCTTCGTAGAAACCCTTTTTTTAATTCTTTGTTTGTTTTAGCAGTACACTTGTTTACCGCGAACCATTAGCATTTATTGCCAAAACTAACGGAAAATTAAAATTCAATGTAAATTTCACGAGCTGTTAGTTCAATACAGTGAATTTTAGTAAAAGCAGTATTCAGTCAAAACGTCACGAGGAGCTTATTATTCGTACGTGCTGTGCCATATTTCGACAGGACCTCCCCCACTTGTTATGCAGATTTATGGGATGTGACTTGTTTCCCTACGTGCAATACTGAGCAATGTCTTTATTCCTTTTGCTCATCCTTATAAACATGAACATTTTTATCATTCCAGAAAGAAAATCATGTTTCATTTCTTTAGTTTTGTAGAGCAAAACAAATAGTTAACTCAAAAACTGACTATTTTAGATAATGCTTCGAACTGTATCAGACTTGACCATATTCATTTTTGGCTTAATCGCCATTTCAGCAGGCCTGCTCGGTTTGACTAATCCTGAAGCAATTTTAAACTGCATGAGGTTCATGAGTATTGATCGATCAGCACGTCAACATGGCGATTATACCATTGTATTTCTACTTAGCTCATCGGTGGCTTCACTTAATATGGGTATTTATTATTTACTAGCAGCATGGAATCGATGGACAAAATTCTATCAATTTTCTGTAGTGTTCCGTTTGGTAACAGTAACCGTGTACATGCTGGCAATTAAGAAAGGTCTTGCACCTGAAAGTTTTATTAGCATAGCATTGTGGGAGTTACTAGGAGCATTAATAACAGGAGTAGCTTTGTGGCGTGAAGTAACTATGAGCGAGAATAAAACGAAATGAACATTATGTATAGATTGATGGCTAGTGAAAGCAACACAATGTATGATTTTACTACTTGGTAAATTTTACAAAGATCAAGCATTGTTTTCAATCAGGATTTGTTCTCTCATTTCTTTATCACAAATGTAATTAAAGTATTTTATTTACTTTTGTTTTGTTTTTTTGATGAAATAAATAAGAAAAATTCTCATTTCATATTAACCGAACTGAAACTTGTCAAGTATTCTTTTTAATTACGAATTTTTAGTCTGGGATGAGAAAAGTAACAATTCGACATCTATGAAGACAATGAGACACTGAAAGCCCGGTTCAAAAACAGTGAACGATACAGCCAAGTAGAACTCGTTCACTTGTGTCACGTTGATTTATTATCAACTAAGAACTGAAGAACGATCTTTTTTTATATATTTGTTGTCGATGAGAAATGTGCTAACGACACCATTTGTCTAATGGTGACTTCGATATCTAGAAAAAGAAATCCTTCGGATTGCGAATTAAGAATGGTTTGATCGATCTTTTCGATGGAAAACAATCTATTGATTCGAACTTGAAGAGTGTGGCTGCACTGTGTAATAAGTAGAAGAAACACACTCATTTCCTCGTTTGATTATAATTTTAAAGACCAAATCAAAGTGGCTTTAAAATAGTGTATTAGAAAGGGAAACGCAGTCACCTAGTTCACATTTCGTTGTGATAGTTGCTTGCCCTATAAGGAACGGATCATACGAACATGCGCACTCTCTCGATTTCATTATATTATCAAATGTGCCTTGATGATTTTTATTGTGAAACATTCGAAAGGCGTCTTTTTGATTTATTTATGTTTTTTGATTTCTCAATTTTGCTGTCGATCAATATGCGAGCATATGTTTTTCTTTTTCATTCTACACGCTCGAATACGATAGACTGCTAGGTGTTCGTACTCTTTTTCTATCGATTCATTCATTGTTTTACGTTCATTGACTCTCTTCAAAGTAAAAGACGAGAATTTCGATGAAATTCGAAAACATGCCATGAAATATCCTCTGAGAGAGCTTTCAATAAGATTTTATTCTGCTACCGTTCACAATGTAAATGCATTCGTAGTAGCTGTTCGTTTACACAATGATCATCGTTGATTTGAATTCGAGGGTACTATGATATTTTCAATGAAATTAAATGGCCAGATTCATGTAGATGGCCACACCTAAGAATTTGTATGAAGTGCCGCTGGCGTAAATCTTACCCTACTATTGATTACCTATATCATCTATGAACACTCTCACGTTTCACCAGACAAAGGCTAATATAAATCTTCAAGTGTTTCGTAGCATGTATTCCAACTATTGTTTATCATTCGATAGTTATTGATGAGAGACTTTCATTGACATTATATGAGTCAAATTAATCAAGTTCGAATTCTGATTCATTTGAGATGAGCTTGATGATGATTGTTCTTCTTCATTGTATATTCAGTGTTGATGTAATTTCGAACAGAATCCTTCCTAGAAATCATATCCTGAGAGGTTAGATATCAGTATGAGTTCAGCGAATATAATCACAAGTTTCTTCTCTTTTCTATAATAACTTTTCACGATAATTATTTGTATTTCCATCAACGGCGTACGACATACTTTATTCCAAGTTGAAAAGTTCCGTGTTAAAAATACAGCGACTATGATCCATTTTTATCAATTATTCTTAGATTTCAGCCAGATAATGCATAAAAGAATTGGACGAAATGGAAGTTATACTTAATAAATTCAAATCGATTGTTTCTCCTATTTTCCAAGTCAAATGGTTGGTTTTGTCAAATACTATCCTTCTACTGTAATCGGTTGCTACTATTTTTTTTCGAGTTATTCATCTCGATCAGATAAAAATTGTTTCGACAAAAATTACCCTGCATTCTTGTTGAAAATTTGACTAAGAATTTTCAAGTAAAATTGAAAACCTGCCAAAATCGATACTAGAGAGGACGAATAGTAAGAGAAGTTGTATGCTACTATCCGTTTCATTCAAATATGATATTTTGTGGTAGTATTTCTTGTTTCAACAGAGAAAGAGAATTTTAGTAATATATGGCGAGTTTTTGACATCGAATAGTTTTTTTTTCAACTTTCCTCAAGATTAAACATTTTTATGTTCATCCTAATCTAATGAAGCATTATCCGTTTGAAAATTGGACAAAACGTAAACTAATGATCGATTCAGATTGACTAATCAGTTCCCTTGAACGTATTTCAACGATTCTGAATCTATCGAACATTCAAACACAAGAGTTGACATTGCTGCCAGTGTACAAGTCACCATGTGAACTTGCACGTCGAAGTGGATGCTCGATTCAAACAAGCAAGGGATCGTCATACAATTCATATGGACTTCACAACGGTTTTGAGAGAATCAAATCGATAACGCTCAAAGTCATCTGTTTTGAAATCCCCTGATCAAATCAAACACCTAACCGCTGATATGTCGATGTAAACGATGAAAAAATAATGTTAGACCAAGCCGAATATATGTCATATGTCGAATTTCCACCATGTGACCACACATGACTAGCTGACTCTCATAGATGGAAAGAGATTTTACCTCAGAGATAATCTACTAAACTGAAGAGGTTCCATCTGTCTTACTGCGTAACATAAGCGATTCAATACTTTTATGACTTGACAATAGCAAGACTAAGTATTCGAACACATTAGTGTCGATACACAAGTATTAAGCGAAACTATTGCTAAGTAGCAGTGTTTCTGATTTATTGACTTGCTCATTTCGACATGCATAATCTCCCAGATTGATTGCTAGTATACTAATCAGCTCATGAATCCACTAGTGTGTAAATAACAGGTAACATGTTCATACTTACAATCAATTTTTCTATAAAAAGAATGCACATATAGATTTCAAACTCGTTTGCACATCCTTTATTATCTCTAAGATACTCTTATTTATGTATACATCTGTATAATTTGAAAATACTTGATCGATTCGATATGATATTGGTTAAACATGAATATTTTTCTAAACTCGTGTAGACAGATGGGTGTGTCACTTATACTTATTAGAAACATTTGAGTAAGTCTCTAATAATATTTTCTAAAAATCTCCAAAGATTTTACTATTTAACATAATTTTAATCCATGAGACTATTGAATCGAGTCATATATAGATTGTTCAATTGATAATTAATAAAGTCATTTTGCCACTCAATGCGCATGGAAGTAAGAATAATTGACGTCTCATCAGAATATTCACACAAATATATAGCAATACATCGAATAAAACTCAATGATGCGTTGTCGAGATTAGTTAAGTCCGATTTTCGAATTTGACATTCAAACAAAGCTGCAGTCATTCTTTTTAAATCTGTTAACTCAATCTCTATGGTACTAAAATGTGCAGAACATTCCAGCTGCTGTTACTCATTAGTCATATGACTATTGCGTTCTTCGATATACCTTGGGGTTTATTCGTTCATCAGTTTTTGCTGAATGCTCTTACATTACATTTGAAAAGTAGACAATACATTCTGATGAAATTCAAATGAAATATAACCATGAATGATTCAAATAACCAAATCACTGCCATATTACTTAGTTAGCTACTTGATTAATTATTAAACAATTAATCAATGTCTCTGGCACAGCCTCCAGGGAGAGGGACACGTAGCTGTCTAAGGCGAGTTTGAATATAAATGGAGACTCAGCTACACGCTATTATTTCGAAAGTTACTGGTAAAAGTTAGGAATAGATATTGTTTTACTTTTAGTTAACGATGCGTATAATTCATAAAAGCGGTCGGATGTGAGGGTAAGGGAGAGAGCACATGTGTAATTGCAGTGTAAGATTCGGATCTTTTGTGTTTCATTTCTCTTAAAGTTCATCTAAAACTAAATATATTCCTAGAAAATTCAAGTCGTTTTGTTGTTTTTAGTGTCTGTTTACATTCGAATCTGAATTAGACAGTAACCCTGAGCGGCGGGTAGAAATGGAAAGCATCAGGTTCTTCTTCTGTCTTACGAATTAAAAGAATCGAACTCGGATGAGCCTTATTCGGATATCGAAGATATTCGATTTTCAAATGAACATGATTCAAACAAATGATAGAGTTGGATACCGATGAAAAGTTGGATTGTAGGAAAAATTCTACTGACAACTTAAATAATAGCATGCATACACTCCGATTTTAAGTTTTCGTACGTCAATCAGAACGTTTAATGCTGTTCTTTCGGCACTAGACAACTATTTTTATTTCTGACTTTCGATTATGTATTACTTTAAATTTTGTTCACTAAAATATTTCTATTTGAACACCAGTTATTTTTACAGATTGATGCATAAAAAAAGTTCATGCCTTTGTCTGGATCATTTCAAGCTGGACTGGAATTCTAAATCTATAGGTTCCAAAAAGCAAAGTCTGTTCTACCAATTTCATGAGGTTATCAAATTTCTGGATAAAGCTTGAGGTAGTTGGTAGGAACTCACTTTTAGTACTGTCATTTTTTAAATAAACTTTTGTTTGAATAAAAGATCAATTCTATAAGAGCAGCGAAACACAAAAAATGAATAATGAGTGGATGTGAGAGTTAATGGAGAACTAGAATGTGTAATTAGAGTTGTTTTTTATGCACATAATGCTGAAAAAGTAAAAACATCAATATTTGATAATCTTTCATAATAGTCGGCTTTTATGCATTATAGATTTTTTTCGATAGAACTCTGGCGCTGATATCTCTCTAAAGGAACGTTCATCTGAGCTGACTTATTTACTGTCATCGCGAAAATCGTGGAGATCTAAAAATGGCTCTATATTCGGTTGGTTAAAAGAACTCATGTAGTTTATTTGAAGAAATCTAGTGAAATAGACCACCTATCTGGACTACATATGTCATCGGATGACTTCGGTTGTTATGATGGGAATGCAGAATTCAGGGCAGGAACATATTGCACGACGAGAAAACGTAAACAATTGAAGAGATTTTTTTTATATTAGTCTCGTGTTGTGGACGAAAAAAATATAGAATAAAATGTATTATTTATAGAATGTCAGATCGATATGTTTCCAGTTATATTTACTCTTGAGGACATGCAGAAACTTTTCCAATCATTTTGTTCAGAACGAAACTCTTCAATTTTATCTTTAATGATTTCACTCGAAAGAATGTTCTAATAAATTAAGG
Source organism: Rotaria macrura (assembly GCA_900239685.1). Taxonomy (NCBI): domain Eukaryota; kingdom Metazoa; phylum Rotifera; class Eurotatoria; order Philodinida; family Philodinidae; genus Rotaria; species Rotaria macrura. Next base: position 12,047 of record OENT01001477.1, read on the forward strand.
CGATATATACTGATCACTCAGTTAAAGATATTATTTTTCGTCACCTGATGTTCTCCCTTTGTAGATATCTACAATACTTTATAAGGAACATTTAATTTTCATATCTATTTTTATTGAATAATCTATCTTTTTGATTAAATTCTCATAGTTTTCAACTTCAAAACTAATTGGTTGAATAAGATTTCGAAAACTAAATAAATCAGTTTTAATTATCTTAAATCCTTTTCATATTATGATATTTGCTCTTCAATAGATATTGAGTGCCGTATATGATCTTACTTAATTGAGAGAAAAATTAAATCAATGACTAGAAGTGAAGCGATTCCACAGAAATAATAATATCCTAATATATATTGGAGATAAGATTCTATTTTTTGAATATGATAATTCATCTCCTTTTTTCATTGGCAGTTAGCTACATTATCGATATTTACCTTTCATGACATTACCCGATCTTGTTTTTCTATCTGGATAACCGTATTGATGCTAAAATTACATTGATCTTCCTCTTGGCTGTAGAATCATTTTCATGTTTCTCTATTCACATCAGATCTAGTCTAACTTTCGGTGAATTTTTTGATAATACAACATTGCCATTATTGGAATTGTCTCCGACTGGTCGACATTTTCTGCTTCCAATAAGGCATTCATAATAGAACACTATAGTTTAATAACTCTCTAATATAGACGAACAAATTTTCAGAAGGACATCAAAGCACAATGGTCACCAACTGGTAACTACCTTAAGCTAATATTGCAATCCCAATCATTTGTATAAGCAAGACCGATTATCTTTTCATTAATCACCTATTTAAACAATACATTCATGTGTCTTCTATCAGATCGGACGAACAACATGTTGAAGTGAGAGATGAAATTCTCAACGCGACAGTTATTTCTACGCAATCTTTAGATATATTTTCTACGAGAAATTCTGAGTTTAAGGTTCGAATCTAGGTTTAGTGTTTCCAAACTTTTTTATGCAAAAACAAGTACTACTGTACAATTTGACGGCGGTGGAAAACGTTTCGGCCTACCGAAAAAGGCATTATTTTGAAAGTCATCCCATTTTGGTGTGGGGTGGGGTGTAAGTGTCATTATGGTTTTTATGATCCAGGTGTTTCCATACCTGACGCCCACACTTTTGTCCTATCCGAAATCCTTTGTGCACGTTCAACGATGAGAGATCACAGATTTCTCTACATTTCTGACTAGGACAAACACGAAATTTGACGATTCAACGTGGGCGACTCGTATGGGACATTGATGGTTACTATTAATGACACGAGGATTCATGTGAAATAATTGTTATTCCCGACAGAATGGACACTGTATGTGGCAAGTTCGGAAGATATCAGAGATAAGTGTGGCGGTTGGTGGAAACACCAAAGACAAAGTGAATCAGTTGAATGGTTTCATCGGTGTGTTGTTTGATTGTCACACTTATCTATACATGTCGCCTATCAAGAAAACCATTTTTTGTAGTGATTTCAACGTTTATCATCCTGTGCATGATTGAGCGAATGATCTGCATGTAAGTTTGCAGTGAATGAACTAAACCTGGAAACTAAAGTAAAATTGCTGGGAGACCTTCTTCTGTAGGTGATGGTGGCACAGTGGTAATAAACAGGAGAGCTAAATTCACTCGACCTCACGGTCAGACGTAGGAAATCGATTGCAAAAATAATAGCGTTATTTTCACTTCATGTTTTAATTAAACAACGCCATTGCAGAAGAGAAATCAATGTTTATCTTTCTTATCAGTTATCGTTCTCTTTTCTTCTATACTCTTTAAATTGTTGAATGGCTTTCATGATATAGGGACCATAGTTAATTGGTTCATATTTTGGTGGATTTTCTTCATTGATAGTTGTCGGTAGACAAACGATTGGCGTACTATGACATGCTCCTAAAAAGAATGGTATTGATAATCGTTCTTCGTTGAGTAATGTAACACGATGATTAATTGCTTTTAATAATCCATTGGTCAAGCGTTCGAGACATCTACCAACATTGATAACAAATGCATGAGGAACAACATCGACATTCTGCCATCGTTTTGGATTATCTAGTTGGACTTGTAAACCACCTACTTGATGTTGATACAGAATTGTTATAATAACATTATCACAATGTGTTTCACATGAAAGTGCTTGCCCATCATCGCCAATTAAAATTGGCATTGATTCATCTCGTTTTGGATAAAAATTCAAACGTAATGCTGATAGAGTACCAGCACCACCACTCCCTGTATCGTCTAGTAGTTGATCGAAATATTCTTCATTCAAATCAAATGCTAATGCGATTGCATGCATTATTGACATTGATAAGTGCCACAATGCATTCCAATATTGTGTGACAGTTATTTTCCACTGCTTACCTAATAGCTGTTCTTTTGGCCATTGATTCAATTCATGTAATGGTACATGTTCTTGTACCAATGGATGTGTCGGTGACATAGAAGGATTGGATATATCTAAACCTTCTTTTCCATTAACACATGCTGGGAAATATCCACGATTTTCATTCAAACTTTGAGGATTCCATAGGCGAGCAGCAAACTTTAATTTTACATCGGATGGTAAACTAAAAAACCGAATAGATTCATGTGCCATATTGTCAATAAGCTCTTGCGGGACACCATGGTTGATTATTTGAAAGAAGCCATATGCTTCACATGCTTGACGTATGGATTTTGCAATAAGCACTTTTTGTTCCCAATCATTGCATTGGAGTAAGGGTTGTATATCTATGATGGGAATCATATTCTTTGGCATTCTACAAGGAAATAGCAGCTTGAATACGTCAATTTTAGTATTTTAACAGATTTTAAGTGGCCCTTAATCCCGTTGAGTCACTGGAGTAGCCATTTAAAGATTGATCCAAGAAAATAAAGGAACGATCGGATTCAAAAATGATTATGATTTTCGGTGAAGAAAAGTTCATGAGTTGTGGATGAAAAAAGGAATATTTCCTTTTAATAATTCTGGCTATGAAATATCGGGCTTAGAAAATCGATAAGTTTCGGTAGATTAAAAAACGTCGAATTATTTTCTACCAAACTACAGTCAATAGACAGCCTCAACATTGCTGTGTGATCCACATAGCAATGAATAAGCTTACAGTAGAATTAGATTTGTTTCGATAGTTTCATGATATCTCACCAAATTAGATTAAAAAGGGCAAAAAATAGACCCTGCAACAACTATTCAACAGATGGAAGGTAATCAGAAACAAAGCTGATAAATGGATTGTAAACTTCTACTCATGACAAGTCGAAATCGTGTTCATGACCAATTAAATGTCTTCCAAGATTAAAAAGTCGTGCAAAGTAAAATAGACTTTAATATGACATCATGTATATGATAAAATTGCATGTATTATTTTGATATTCATATATATCAGCTCCCTCCTGCCTTCATTTCAAGAGCTCGACAAGAAGACATAACTTTTGTTTCCTTGTGCGCATTGCTATGGTAACAGAAAGAGTCGAGGCTTAGTATTTCGCTCAATATTCTTTCTCCATCACATGAATGTTAGATCAATGAAACAATACTCGATATCACAAAGGAGGTGAATACTGTATTTTTTAAGTTATTCTATAAGTGACTCAATTGGGGGAAAGCAGATTCTGGAGCCCATGAGGATCTAAAGCCATTTTTGAAAATTGAAATTGATACTTAGGATTGTTTGGAATCTTTATTTGCATGCATCAGAATACACCAGGATCTAGGGGGATCCGAGCATCTGCTTTTCACCTCTCCTATCTGTTGTTACTTAATTGTTGCCTGGTCACTATTTGTGCTTCTTATCGTCATCAGCCATATCCACTGGCATGCCTCTATCTGAAAATGAAAGAAGAATAATTGGTATTGCGTTACTATGCAAGAAGGGGCAAGGGAGTTTTGGAAAAGAGAGGATCCATACATGTATATTTGCTTTTAGGACAGAGTTTGTAGTTGTTTGATATAGAAATATGAAAAGGATCAAAGTATCATATATTAATAATACTCTCCGCGTTTGTGCATCGTGTTCAACTTAAATCGCTAGATGTAAATATATGAGTGAGTAATCATTTTTCTGTAGGCTGAGTCGATGTTTGTCATTCATAAGAAACACGGTTTTAACAAATAGTTAACTATTCACATTTGATATTGCTTGGCATTTACACGGTGACGTTTTTAAAAGCATGATGAGAAAAATAAATAAATAGAAAGAAAAAGTGGCTCAATTTCATAAAATTCAAATTGTTTGGAATACTTTTAAAAAGAATTAGCTTTCAGCACCAATGAGAAGAAAAAGTCATCGAAATTGCATACGAACCACAATTGACTCAGTCTGCGCATATTTACTTTCTACGCCAATTCAGTACAGGTCGCACAATTTATTTTAGGTCCATTAATATAGTGGCTCAAAATTTGATTGTTTGTCATCTCTATACTTTCAACGATTCAGATTAATTGTTTTCATCCTGGCTCATGCTTCGACATAAGAAACCTATTCAATATAGCGAAATTCCTCTTTTGTTCTTCTAATTACTAATAAATTTACTATCGATGACAGCTCGCTTGGTGTCAACCAATATAGTTAATAAAAAAATTTACATAAAATAGCTCACATACAATACTGCTTGGATTTGATTTTGCGTTTTCTTCTTTATTGTGTAATAAGAGTTGCAGTGCACACCTACCCTATGGATAAGAACTATTCTTTACTCCCATTATCTCTTTCTCTTCCCTATGATGTAAAGTGCACCAAGGGCAAAACGTCAGCAAAAATTTTGTTTTCTTTATTTTTTTGCATGGTTAGATAGAGCTCGTTGAGCTGATAACGAATATCACCTTTAAAACATGTTTGACTGAAAAAGCTTGCAAATACGAAAAATAGCTGTGAAACTGATCTATTTCGCATTTTTTCAAGAAATTTCGATCAATAATAATACTGCTGAGACTTCGAAACCATGTTATTCGGATTCAACATCGAAATTGGACTAGAACCGTATTAATTCAAGAATTTTTCATCATTCATTTCTGTTTCAGTAAGACTGGCACGGTCGTCACATGAAAGCAATAACACGTCATTCTGCCAAACCTATCTAGTCTTTTTTTCTACGTTTCCCAAACCTTCTCATATCATTCGAACCGTCAAGTGAAGGCGAGCAACGCCTACCATGGGTTTCGACCAAGGGGGAAAAAGCATGACTCGCTTGACTCCAAAAAAATTTTTGAGTCAGCCTGAAGTCAACCTGGAGTCAGGCTGGAGTCAAGTTGGAGTCAATGTGGAGTCAGGGTGGAGTTAAGTTGAAGTCAGGTTGGAGTCAAGGTAGAGTCAAGTTGATGCATGCACTCGAGGAGTCACGCTTTTCCCCCTTGACTAAAACTTATTTAGGTCCTTATTTTGAGCACATTTCTACTTTTCACTTCAACACTCAATCGCTGATAGCTGCGTGATCGATAGTGTGAGTGTATAGATTTGGGTATCGTTCGCATGTTGCCCCTGCTTACACTCATGCGCAAACGCAAGAATGTACATTACTGGTTCATTTCAATCTCTCTTCGTTGCTAGATGAATCATGCTACATTCTTTTCTACTAAGTTGGATCAGTGAAGTTTGTTTCGCTATTGTTTTCAAAAGAAAATCGATCGCAGTATCGTTGATAACTTTAGTCATACTGGCCACTTTTTTTCTTGTCGAATCGAGCGTAAATATAATTATGCTTACTGACACTAACAAATCCAACGGCGTACCATTTCGAGACAGCACAGTTTGGAATACAAAAAACTTATAGCGGAACGAGAAGTGAAGAAACACAGAAATAAGGAATAATCGATATATATATATATCGTACGATTAGAAAAATTAGTTACGAGCTAATGATAAAACTTCAATAAATTAAACATGCTCCTGTTTGATGTGATTGTAAGCGAAATCTATGGGTTAGTCGATTGATTGGTTTGGCTCAATATTTCTGCAGGATGTAAGCGTAAGCAGGGGCAAAATAAATGATACCCCGAATTCGAACCCACACTCGATATCCATTTCAATGTTTACATAAATTCTAGAAAATGGTTATGGAGTGAATGTGACTAGAAGATCCAATTCCAGACTCAAACGTATCTCGGTTGATAAAAGATTTTAATGTATCAGAGATGGGATCGGTTCGGATCAAATCCGATGAAACCGTTTTATTGTTTTCGTTGAATACACTTTTCGACTCTTGAAGAAAACATCGAAGGATTGTTCATATCTCGCGATTACTTGTCGTTTAGTGCGAAACGTATGCTTTTAAAACTATTCTGAGGAAGAATCCGGATCATCGAATATCAAACTGTGAAATCTAACAAAATATCAGCAGTTATATGCTTTTGTTCATTTTAAAGCAATTGCGTTTTCTTCTGTTAAATAATATGAATTTGTTATTTAATTAAAGAAATCACTTAATATATCGACCCTTATCAGCAAGAGATATGGGAGTGTAAAAATATTTCGGTCCAAATCCTCCAAACTTGTAGCATTCTTTTCATTTTTCATTAATTGTAATAGCTATATGTCTACTCAATTTAAAAGAAGAAATATATACTGCGTGAATCATACCCAGTGAAAAATTTTCGCTGATTTTAATCGAATTATTCTGCAACAAAATCAAAATTGAAATCGATTGATAATTTCGACTATTGCAGATCACGACTTAACCATTACTTCATATTGTTACTTATCCAGTGTTAAAT
>OENT01001477.1:18802-42759 GCA_900239685.1 Rotaria macrura
ATTTAACACTGGATAAGTAACAATATGAAGTAATGGTTAAGTCGTGATCTGCAATAGTCGAAATTATCAATCGATTTCAATTTTGATTTTGTTGCAGAATAATTCGATTAAAATCAGCGAAAATTTTTCACTGGGTACGCATTGTGGTAGTTAGTTTTTATCAAGAATCTCAGTTGAAATCAACCACATGATTTCGATTTTTTCTTTAAAATATGCGCCTCGAAAAGTTCTTCTAAAACTATGAAGTAATGTTTATTAACTAATGATGGCCCCTCCAATATGCGAAATGAATAGATCACACCATAGTGCTATGCTTTACACTATTAAATATTTGAAACACAGTTTTATATTGCAAATATCTCTGATTCAGTAGACGAGAAAACCTTCACTTTTATTTCAGAAGATACGTCATCAAAAGCTGTTGAAAAAATGTCTAAACAAATCCTTATTAATTTTCTCTAACAGCATGTCCAGTATTCTAAGTGAACAGACTATATGATGATACTATGTCCCACTTTATATTCTATAAGAAAAAATATTTTGAAGACTTCTTTTTCTTCTGAGAATAACTCGACTTTAGAAAATCATAACGTTATAATCTTTTTCTCAAAGATGTACTATTGAAAGTTCAACAAAAACTGCATAAGTAATTGCCTTTTGGAAGGCAAAAAAGTCTTCGAGATATCTAATACTGTGAGACGTAGTAACTTCATGGAACTTACTCGTTTTGAATATGGCAGCTACGATAAAAACACGTCAATAATGATTTATTTTTATAGTTTTTGTAGAGATTTTCATGACATATGTTTTACACAAAAACCCAAGACTATATGCTTGATCTTTGCTGAGACTCTTGCAAAATGCTAAGTGTCGCACTCCTTATCACTCACTCTGAATATATATAAAGTATGGTTAACCTTAATTTGGTCGAAAGTAAAAATGTCGAAAACAAAAATGTCGAAAATCAAAATGTCGAAAGTAAAATGTCGAAATTAGTGTAGGAGACTAGTATAGGGAAATTTGTTATTGCACTTTTATAGTGAAGACTTTATTAAAGTTTAAAAATTGAACAACTTGCACAAAAAAACATCTTAACGAATGCAACATTGAACGAGTGGTATTGTGTACAAAAGTCTTTTACACGAAATCGCGAAATAATCGATTATAATCATACGATTTAATCAATAATTTAAGCAATAATGATCGTAGCAGAATCAGATTTTAATTGATTATTTCAATTATTCTGAATATAATCGATTTTTAAAATCCGCTACGATCATTATTGCTTAAATTATTGATTAAATCGTATGATTATAATCGATTATTTCGCGATTTTGTGAACAAAAGTTTTTTACACAAACCACTCGTTCAATGTTGCATTCATTAAGATGTTTTTTTGTGCAAGTTGTTCAATTTTTAAACTTAAATGAAGTCTTCACTATAAAAGTGCAATAACAAATTTCCCTATACTATTCTCCTACACTAATTTCGACATTTTTATTTTTGACATTATTCAGGTGATTCGTGAAGTATACATAAAAGATCATCGTTAATAAAAGCAAACATTTTAAAGATATCTTCAACTTTCAAAGAGATCGTAAATATATGAAAGTCATTCGGTTTAGATCGGTTCGGTTCAAATTAAAACACGATCCGATCTCATTACTGTAGTATATTGCTAACGTAAAATAAAACTGAGAGCAACTTTATTTTGTTCTCTACTTTAAACACTGTAGGTGTATAAATGACACTTCAGAAGAGAAAATCAAAAACATGTTGAGAAAAGGAAAACAACCAACACTTGGCCTTGGAATTTTTTCTTCCGAGTAAAGATTCAGTTTTACAACTTAATTTTTCTTCCATTCGAATCATGACGGAAAGCAGCAAGAGATTCAAAAGAAGTCCCGAAGAAATTAATGTCGAATTTTTATCCAACGAATTGCTAATCAACTTTGTCAATTACTTGTCTATAACTCTCTCATTTCTGATCATTGCCGAGTACATGACTTTGATTTTCAAGGCATATTTCGATCTGATTTTGATAGTATCTGTCGCGAATATATTTCACGAATGATCGATCAAGTTACTTCTATGCGTTTCGCTAGTGCCGATCGAACTCCTGGACAAGTCGATCGATTTTTTACTCACAAATTTACACGTGATCAATTCACCAGTTTACAATCTCTTTCCGTGCATTCATTTCAGTCGGAATCGTTAGCTCATAAATTAGTTAATATCTGAGCTTCAAGATCTACCAAACTTTATTCATCTCATCTACATGCCATTTTATGTTCCAACAACTGCGTTCAGCACTGCTTATTTTCTTAGCAGTATTTGGATTTTCCAATGCCACTTGTAGTATCATCTAGTATTGAATGTTTAACTCTGGAATATATTCAACTTTTACCAAATGATATGGCTAGGCTGTTGCAAAAAACACCAAATTGATGATATTTTTCTGTTCATCTTAATTTAGAATTTGCTTTGAATTTTCAGCTATTGAATGCGTCACAAATGACCAAATTAGTATTGCAAATTTTTGACCATTTAGTTCATCATTAACGATATTAAAAATGATTCCTAGCGTACATCAATTGAAATTACATCTTGGATCTGATTACATTGATGGACACAAATGGCAAGAAATCATTCGACAATATTTTCCAAAACTGGAAATTCTACAATTTATCATGTCATATATTCTTAAAAGTAAGTATAACAAAGAGCCAGAAAGTGTCACGATGCTTGATACTTGTCGAATTCATTTTCGCCTTAATGAACATTGCTGAGTTTTACAATTCGATTGGAATCTAGATGAGACAAATGCTAGTTTCCACACATTACCATATTGTTTCGAAGGATTTTCTTTTTCTTCTTCACGTTTATCGAAAACAACATGTTTCCATGAAAATAACGGATGGTCATACAACTCGGTTCGTTCACTTGGATATCAAGCGTCAATGTTCAACTGTACGGGTTTATCTTCCATTCAATTTTTAAACATTAGAAACCTTTCAATCAATGATCATTTTTGGCCTATCATTCCAAAGTTTAATCAATTAAGTTCTCTTGCTATATCATGAAAAGATGAATATGAAAATTGCCGAATTCAATTACACATTTTACTCAATCAAATGCCACGTCTATCAACTTTCCTTATTAATGAGTGTTCGTCATCAGTTTTACGAGTATTAACATTTAAAAGTACACCAATGTCGGGATGTTGTCTTGACTTGCTCTCCTCTGATCAATGGTACAATAATGAACAAACTTCAAGTTTTAACTATTCTCTGTCAAGATGATAAGTGGAATATTTGAACATCATCAACTGAGGATGAACTTGTCAATTGACTTCAACAACCGCTACCATCTTCATGCATAATACGAAGGGATCTTGGATGTCAAATCATCCGACTATGGATGGGTTAATAAAACTCCAATCTATAAACATTTTCGTCTTTGGTTCTAACAGAATTAAATTGTTAAACAAAATAAAAAAAAAAAGATATTCGAACTCAAACTCACATTCTCAATCTTAGATGATGATGGATTCAAATTATGAAGCGCTTGTTCTGTTAGTAGTTTTCGAATGAAAATTTCTAACTTCAGTGATGCGTCCTATATTTCAATGCCGACAGAAAAGAATAAAAGTACAAAGTGACCAAACAGTTCAAGAACAGTAATCATCGAAGTATAGGACTTCTCTTATTCAGTATCTTATTTTGAGCTTTATCTGCCCGCCCCCCTCGCTCCTTCTTGAAAGAGGTTCAAAAATACGCTTTCAAAAGAATTTTTTATGATTTAAAACCGATTCATATTCAATGAAATCTATCTGCTCAATTCGAATTCTACTTTTAATCAGCGCCATTAAGAAATGATTGATTGCAACCTATTTTTAAATAAGTACATGTCGGTATAAAAATGCCTCAAATATGACACGTGCACCAACGGCTGATTGAACATTCTACTTACTGTTGATTGAACTGATGAGTTCGAAAAATTTTTCAAAAATTTGATTCTCCCTATAAAAAAGTGAAACTTGAGGTAAATCCATTTTTACGACCAATGACATCAATCCGAATTTCTTAAGTTACGTCCGCGCTTATTGTAAGCGAGTTCTCATGTGAAATTCTCATGAAACTATATATAAATCTCGACGTGTATGTACATCTGCAAGCATGACTACATACTCAATTGAAATTAGAACATAATTTCTATTAGCCAATGATGGATTTCTTTACATGATAACATTCTTTATAAGATGAATATTCATAGCTCAATATAGTTTTGAATTAAAATATGATTCATCATGTGTCTTTAAACAATATATATATATATTATTTAAAATTGATCTTACTTTGTAGTGAACAATATGCTTTACTAGTCACTATATCATACTAGACTATTTCTTTCTTTCTTCAACATCTCAATGGGGTTTCTATCAACAATAGAATATCAATCATCTCGCAAGCTATTAGGAAACGTGTCAAAAGCATTTAATACATTGGAAACAATATCATCGATAAATGAACTTTAGTTGACTCTAATCTACGACATAATTTAGAAAAGTTTTTTTTCTTTCAAAGTCATTAAAATATATCATATAACGTTACCAAGTATAATAATAACTATTTCATGATATGAACTTCTCGTTGAATTTGCTCATTTCCGATATTCTAAAGAAGTTGTGTTCTTTTTCTTAAAGTGTTGATTGTTCCTTTTAGTTCAATGAGCCGACTTGAAATCAACCGACTGTGAATCGAGAACATATTCTAACGATGTATCATAAAATAGATGAATGATGTAATTCATGTTCAATTGAATCAATATGTAAGATAATGATAGTAGCTCATGACAAGTTCATTTATATTTCTTTTTTACAATTATAATTCGCTTGATGTAGAAATACGAACATAATAGATTCTAATCTACTTTTTTTCTTGTTATTGTTGCTATACATAAGTGAACTAACTATTTTAAACACTTTATCATAAAATGAAAACACAAGTTCAATTCTCAATTTTCTTGCTCATATAATAGAAAAATAACATTAAAACTTTTCATTTGTCAACATTCAATCATATTTAGTGATAATAATTACTTTCAACTAATATGTAAATATCCTTATTTGTTGTTTTTATTGTTCTTTAGCTTGTTGTTAATTGCCTATAATATACATATACATTTGTGAAACGATTCACTGAGCCGATCACTATATGATTATAGAGTATATAAGAGAAAAGAAAAGAAAACTAACGAGACAAAACGATTTGTTGGTCACACTTATTCTGACCATGAAACTATGTTATGTGTTCAAATGGTCTTATCTTCAATGCATCATGTGTACAGTTCACTGCTATCTTAATAGGACTCAATTGTCGAAAAGGGGGTTGGCACTTCGCTCAATGTCAATCGAATGCTATCTATTGTAGCGTGTGTCGAGGGAGCAAATCATCACCTTACTCATATGTGAAGAAACAAACAAAAAAAGAAAAAGAAAAAGCGAATCTGATCAACGATAGTATAAGAAAAAAAATGTTTGTACAGTTCATGAATGAATTGACGTGTATGTTGTTCATCTCTCGCTGCTGACTAATGATCGGTGCTACAGTTTACTTAAAACATAGGATCGATCAGATTTACACATTCTGTACTGTGTACCGACGAGAACACTATGTCACAAGTAAACTAGTATCGAACAATCCAGTTGTGCAACTCAATCAAGGCATCAGCTTGATTATTAGATGCGCTTCGTTACAATAAAATGAAATTGAACCATGTTCAAGTATCGTTCTTTCTTTCTATTTCATTTCTTATCGTTCAATATTTATATAATTGAGACATGTAGAAAAAAGACAGAATACACCTGCTGCTATTGTCCGATTGAGTAGAAAAGTCAGTTTCTTTTTCTTCTCTTACTTTGATTTCCGTTGTCTAAACGAGCAGAAATGTAAGTACACCAGAAGGAGAATGCATCGAGAATAAATAGATTAATGCCTTTTGTTCTGATTTTTATCAGCTTGATTGATATCATCATCTTAAAATTGTTTATAACCACAATTTTGTTGTCGAGACACTTATTCTTCAAGTGATGATCATTGTCATAAAGTGAGATCGACAAGAGTTTAATTAGATCGATGTTTGATTAGAAGATTTGACCCTGAGTCGAACGTCATTCATGGTCAATGAACACAATCAGTTAGCCATTCTCCTTCTCCCTCTCTCTTTCTTATCTTCTTGCAAATACCAAACAAGTGCTTACATATTACAAAGTCTGGAATCTTTCTTTACTAAATGATGAATAAGATTAATGAGAGCGGTCTCTTTGCTCATGTACACATTGACTTATCGTTTCTGGTTATGAGTAAGTTTCGACATTCATTTTAAAAGCATAAGAGACAAGTGATAGTGATTTATCAAATGCTTTTCTCTTCTGATCCATCAGTATTGTTACTTGAATGAACATGTTGTTGTTGTCAAACTCTATTATCATTAACACACATATTCTCATTCTCTTTTTTTCTGTTCTGTCCAAAATCTCTTCCTCCAATTGAATATCTTCTCTCTGTCTCTGTTTCTGTCTCTCTTTCTCTATATTGTACAGTCGATGGCACAGCCAATTAAGGTGCATTTAGCCTCGAGGATACCGCTACAGACCAGACACTGTTTGTGCTGTCCATCAAAACGTGTTAGATATATCATTATTTCGATGTTATAGTGCCTTTTTTTATGAGATATCTTCATTCAAACAAGTGAGTAGAAGCTTGGCATTCTTTTTTTTTCTGTCTTTTTCACCTTGACAAACTAGCTCGTATTAATCATGAATAGACCATTCATAGTTAGTACTTGCTAAAAGGTCTTTTTTTTCACCTGAATAAATGAAAATACATACATATGTTGTATACAGTAGTCGAATTGTTTTATGCAAGTAGACTGCATCGTATGTATATATCGAGTGAACTTTTTCTAATTAATCGGATATGTTTGGACCGACAAGTGAAGAAAAAAAGAAAAGAGAATAGGTGATATCACACAAAACTGAAACCAGATGCGAGACAGACAGAAAAAAAAGGAGGGAAAAAAGGAAAGACGAGGGACATATCGAGTACGTCATAAATTACGATTATGATTATGAGCTCATCATTACTCGACGAGAGATAGTGTGTTGCCTCATAGGTAACTGAGTTTCTATTGTATTGTGATGATAATCTTCAAGTTTAGTTTTTTCTTATTCTTTCGTTCGTTTGTTTCCCATGCTCATTTATTTTTATTTCCTTGTCATGTGATTTCGTCACTTGCTTATCAATATATGATATCATGATGCTCTTTCTTTCTTCTCATACCGTTTCCAATATTGACCTTTTAAGATACGATTTTATACAATAACATTGAACATAGGAAAAAAAATGTTGGCACGAACATTATTTCTTCTTTTGGTTTTAAAAGCAACTATGTCAACGAATACATTCTATGGCAATTGGAAAAATAAAATCAAAACATTTAAAATTAAAACCAATGATAAAACTATTGACAAAATTCAAGAAAAGTGTAAGTGTGAATTGAATAAATCTCTAAAGTCAATAATCATCTATAAACATGTTTCATAGTGTGTTGTGTATTCATTTTTCTTTTCTTTTCTTTCATCTTGATCGTTAATCTAAAAGTAGTCTCTCAATGTATATATATATACATATATCAAAAACAAAGATAGTCGATCTTGAGAGTTATGCACGCGACAAACACTCTATGTCCTCTGTCTCACGACAATGCATTTTCAAAGTCAATTATCGTTCATTGAACGTTGAGATGATGGCCAAAATATTTGATGTCTAGAATATATACATTAGGAGGACCAATGCAATATTACATATATATATATACAAAGACACTTGTCTGAACAATTACATACGAAAGAGATCATCAGACACGCTTTCGTACCTTGATAGAGTACTAAACAATTTTAATGGAGACTATTATCGTAATGTAATATAACAAATGGATATTGTTCTTCAAGTACTTTTTCATTTTTTCATAACATACATACATATACATAAAAAAGAATCCGATTATCTTTTGTAATGTCTTGAAATTAGAGTCAAACCGTTTAAAATTAAATGAATGAGTCTTGTATAATTATGAAACATTTCTCATACAAGAAGAGAATCACAAATCAATTAGTAATTGAAATTCGTTCTTATTCATGGACACTATTTTGTTTCCATGTATTGTCTTTATTTTTAGCCCAATGTCCAATAGCTTGGCAATATTTTGCTGCATCATGCTATTGGAAATTTCCTATAAGACGTTCATGGTCTGAAGCACGAATTGAATGTAGTCGATTTCAAGCTGATCTTGTTGTGATCGATAGTGACAATGAATTCGATTATATAGCAAAAAATATAACTGATCTACGAGAAGATTTCTACGTTGGTTTTAATTATTCTAATGGTAGGTGTTTCATATTTATCGAGAATTTAAAACAACCAAAAAAAAAATTCAATATTAGATTCATGGTCATGGATTAATGGTCGAGCTCTATCCGATTATACATATTATACAGAAGAAGATTTATGTGAAGATCGATTACCGATTGAACCTCGCCATCGATCATGTGGAATTCTTGATCGTGCACGTCGAGGTCGTTTATGTATGAATGTTGATGTATGTGATAGAAAATTAAATTTTATATGTGAAAAAGGTTTAGTAGAATTGTTCGATGTCAATATGATGATTTGTATCTTTTCGTTTTCTTTTCTAGTTGTTGATCGATGTAGTTCATTGCATGATATCTGTGGAAAACATGGTCGATGTATAAATACGGATGATGGACAATATCATTGTGAATGTCATTTTCTTTTTGGTGGAAAACAATGTCAATCGAGTAAATGTCAATAAAAAAAAAAGAAGACTGAAGAATAGGAATAGAATAAAATAAATCTTTTTCTTTTAGTTAGTCGCGAAGGCAGTCAAGTTATTATCGCAGCTATATTTGTTTTCACGGCATGTATAACACCCATCGTATTTCGATCCATATATAGAATGTTAAAAAGAAAATTAGATCGATCTTCAACTATCTATGGCAAACTTCATTCTTTAAATAACAGGTTAGAATAAGAAAAAAAAATTCAAATATTGATATATATTCCTCTACCCGATAGATTATATAATAAACAATCAGGTTTCCTTCTACTTTGTCTTTCGGATAGCGCATACTGTTTCTTTTTATTTAGTCTTTGTGAAGTGATGCAATGATGATTTGTAATTTTTGAACAGTAGACATACATTAATGAAATAAATCACACAAAGATCAATCATTTCTATAATTATATTGATTTCGAATTATGTAATCTGAGAAAACAAAGATTTGATTTATTTCGTTTGTTTTTTAAATTCAGAAAAATATAAAGCAAAATTATATCTAAGTTTCACTCGAATACTTTACACGATGCACACTAGTTACGTAAAAAAGTTCGGTTCTGAAAAATTGTTCTCTCTCAATGTTACTATAAAATGACGTGTGAATATTGCCACTTGTCATGAAACAATGTTAATGTTGATAGAAGTTGCACGGGTACGTCATAGTCTACACACAATAGTGTAGGCAATGGAAATGCTTCATTCACACATTTCAAAATTCAGTATGTTTACCATGATTACTAGCATACTTAAAACGAAATATTGAACTCCTATTTGAAACTTGAGAACAATCTCAAATTAATATATTTCTTGTATTCTAGTGAATACGGACGTATCAAACAAAAAAAGCATCATCACATTAAACAAGAAACAACATTTGTTAGTCTTGTTAATTTCTTTTACAATATTCAAGGTTCAAATCTATGTAATTCTTCAACATTCATCCTTTTATTCAGTACATTTCTATTAACCAGTTTGTGTTTATTAACAATACCATTTATACAATATCGTCTTTCATTATTATCAATATTAAATGATACCAATGTAACATTGACATATAAATCAAATTCAACACGTTATCGTTTTCAGAATTGTCGTCGATTTGATAATGTTTGGAAAAATTATGCTTCACCATCATTAGCACTGTTCGTTACAATCGTATGTTCATGTTTAAGAAAACGTGATACATTTTGTCTACAAATATGTTATGGGCGACCATCCTTACCCATGCCGTTCAATTTATTTGATAAACGACATCGACATGTTATTGCAGCCATATTTGGTATATCAGCAAATGAAGTATTAAGAATACTTGAACTTCTGATTCGTTCAAATTCAAAATATATGACTAGCGATGGAATTCTTATTGAATTATTGAAACGTGTTGGTATAGTATTACTTTTTGGTATGAGATATTTTCCATTGTTAGTTAGGTAAGTTGTTGCAGTTTTTTTCTGCGATAAATGTTAAATTGATTATGAATATTTATATTCATTAGTATTAATACTGCACATCCGATTTCTTATGCACTTGGATTAATCTATATATTTATTGATGGTACATATACATTAGTATATATTGGTTTTTGTTACGGTGTTTCATTGTTCGGATTCGATCGTTTATCATTTTCACAATCATTGTCACATGAAATGACTCAATCAGATTTAGTCTTTGTTTTATTAAGAAATCTACCACATTTTACATTAATCTCATTTGTATTTATTAAATTTTTCTATCTATTAATGCGACAATTAAAGTGTCGTAGTTATCAACAATCAACAATAATAAAAAATAATAATAAAAATGAAAGAGTTCATCAAGTATCTCTTGTTTCATCGATACTTTCAATTGATTTAATGATACCTGATTATCAAAGAAAACCAGAATTTTATTATACACAAGGTAAAAAGACATTTCACTTAGTAGAACTAACTGTTACTATATTCCCAATCTAGTTGACGAAAAATGTCGAAAGAAGAAAGTAGCTCTTAAATGATTCAATAAATTTTTTTACAGACATAATATAAGCGATGAAAACTATTCATTCATATTTACTTTTATCTCATGTTGACGAAATTCCTCTCATCTGATTTTTCGAAAGGATTGAAAAACCATAATATATATCTATATTTGTTTTTTTGATTGAAATAGGTTTATTAAAAAGTAAACATCCATCAGATATGTATTATAACAATGTATTAACTCGTCCATTTGCAAAAATCTATCGTTGGCATCGTTATTTTACATTTTCAATACAAATTCTATGTACATATACAGTTGTCATTATTGTTATTTATAATCTCACATGTTTATTAACATTCTATGGTATTTATTCAATAAAATCTCAACTTGATCGTTTACATTTTATTATACATCATCATTTAAATTGGAATATTGAATGGGGTACAACATTTATCAATGATATATTTCTTTGTTCAATACTTTCTGTTATTATTTATTCTACACAAATATTTAATGGCCTAATTAAAATTCAGCAACATCTAATATCAGCATATGCTGGTAAATATAATGATATACCACCGCGACATAATTTTTCAAACAATGAATTAATGTCGAAATGTTTACATTTTTCTGGTTATCTATGTGGTTATACAGCATGGGGTTTTATTATATTTTATAAAATATCATTTATTATTTGTCTTGTTTTTCGTTTATGGATACGTTATGATTCACGATGGTTTCAACATACATTAGCATTATGTTTACCAGTCGTATTAATTTATTTATTAAAACATATCTTAGTATCATTACTATCGGAATTTGTTTTCTTACAAAATTTCGGTCGTACACCATCGTTAAACAATCGTCGACTTTATTTTATATTTAATTATTTTAATTTTTTTTTCGATTGTTTTCTTGGTATACTATCATGTGTTATACGTTTATCGAAATCACTTTTAGCATCAGTTTTATTCATGGGACGATTGGATTATGCATTTATGGGAAGAAATTTAGAACGTTTAGATCAAGGCTATGCAACTTATGTTACATTTATTCATATGGAAATTATTCATGGACATCCACTATTGGGTAAGCATTATTGTTTCGTAATAACATTGCAACATATCTTTTAACTTACAATTCATATAGAAGAAAAACAAGTTGTAGCATTCGATGAGCCGCTATCTTGGTTCGAATCCATTGTATCGAGACTAAAGCTATACGACACAGATGTCTATGGTCGCTGCAAAGTGCCCTAGATGTCTACTAGCCAAGATCAAATCGATACTCATCGCATTACATATTTTTTTCCTATAAATTGTAAAAACAAAAACATGAAATGAGTCGAATACGTTGAAACGAAAAATTCTATTCAATGGGTATCTGTCGGATACGGAAAAATGTTTTCTGCGATTAGTCATTGCAACTAAATAGTTCTCAAAATAGAATAAAATTTCTCTCTGACAAGTTGACACAGATGAAGAATTCCTCAATCGAGACTTTTTCTCATCTGAGTTCGAGTGGAGTTCAGACTCTGAATCAAGATCATAAAATTTCAGCAATTGAGTTAACGACCACAGTGTAAAGTAACTGATTAGATTTTCTACAATGCTAATAGATATGCAAACATATTTTCAATAAGAATTCATTTGATTTTCCAAGACTAATGTATTTCCATGATATTTACAAGAAGAATTTTTCATTTCCAGTAACTTTTTGTGATATAATTTGGCATGATATTGAACGTAAACGTCATCTAAGTCAACAAGCAAAAAGAAATAAATTAATTTACGATAGTATTATGCATACCAAAGTTCATTTAGCTCGTTTTAAATGGCATCTTTTTTATACATTGATTCGTAATGAATATTTAAAATTCTTACGTAAACATGCATTATTAGTTGCAACAAATAATAAAGGTATGATATCTTCGACGACAGCTGCAGCTGTTGTTTTAACAAGAAATTCATCGGACGAAAAATCTACTTACAATGAACAACACTCCTCAATATTATTATATGATCGTCCAATAATGAGACAACCACCTTTACCACCGAAACGTTCCGGTTATCGATATAATTTTGATTATGAACAAACAAGTGATCTTCGTTTTATTTATCAACAGTTGAAATCTTTAACACATAATGTTTCTCAATTGACAAGTACGAATAATCGACAACAAGACGATGATGAGAAAGACCAACACAATGAACAAATATATCTATCACCAAATCGAGTGATACCTAAAAGACAATCACAAGTGACTTGTAAAGTACCTGATGAATATACAACTTCGAAATTTCATAACATGCCAACCATACAGCGACGATAGGACAGTGTTTCCTTGTTTTCTTTTAGCAGTCAAAAACAGTTGTTTTTCTCGTTGTTTTTATTCGCCCTTTTTTGTTTTAGTTTTCAAATAAAATGATTTTAGTTCTACATGCACAGTACGCATTGTTTTCAACTTCGAAGTAAATCTGCTGTGTCGTTTTCATAGTTACAATTACAAAATATAAAAAGTATCATACCACCAAAATGCAATAGGCTTAAGATACGAATTATTTTCAGAATTAATCATTAAAGGTCATTCGGCTTCATTGATTGTTGTATTCTAATTTTATTGATCACGGAAAGTACATCTCATTTTATCACAAAAGATTTTATTCTATATGCACAATATTGTTTTATCATTGCTCGTATATTAATAGAATCTAAAGAGATATTTTGAGAAACTTTCAAAGACAAATTTTGATTAGATAAGTTTTATATTCGCTATTGAAATAGAAAGATGTTTTTAGAAAGAAAACCTTCAAGTTCAACCATAAAACGCTGGGTGCATATATTAAAATTCGAAGCTGATGAAAGTAAATTCTTTTAAAGAAATGACACTTCTAAATTATATATACTTTTAGTGAAATACTACTATTGCAAACAATGAGTAGAAAAACAAAAGTTTCGATAGCCGATCATATATATTTGGAAAACTTTATATAGACATATAATGCATCATCGACTACTATAGACATCTATGAGTAACATCAAAGATTTCTAGTTCATCTTACCATTCATCAATGTCTCTAGTGAGTCAACAAAATGGCGACCTTGAGTCATCAATCATTCATTACTGGATGAGTTATGAGTTATCGATTAATATAAAGGAAATAGACGATACATAATTTCATTGAAAATCCCCCGATTATTTATAAGTATGGCAGCAGCGTTACATTCTCGTTTACCACCAATCGAACGGAAAAAGTTTTCCTCTCATCCATCGCTATCATCAACGAAAAAACCGAAACCTACAACAGTGACAACCACAAAAAACATCGATCCTATTGAAAAACGTCTTAATCATATTCGTACTAATGTTTTAAATAATAGAACAATTCGACGACCAGTGTTCCATGAACCAACACGTATATTCGATAAATTTCTCTATTTAGGCGGTCTTAGATCACTGCAAGATAAAGTAAGTTTTATGCATATGTTAACTTAAATCATATCTATTATTGATTCATTATTTTCAATAATAAGAATCGTCTTGCTCGTTTAAATATAACTCACATTCTATCAGTTCTTTGGATTCGACCGAAAAAAGATTCATATCCAACTAATGTTAAACATATTTTCATAAAAGCTGATGATACTATTTCATTTAATATGACACCCTATTTCGAACAAGCCTGTCAATTTATTGAAGAAGCACGACAATCGAACGGTTGTGTTCTCGTTCATTGTGCTTGTGGAGTATCGCGTTCAACAACATTGTGTTGTGCATATTTAATAAAGCATCATTCAATGTCAATTGAACAAGCTTTAGCACATATTCGTTCTTATCGTCCTATTGTTCAGCCAAATTCTGCTTTTCTTCGTCAATTAATTCATTATGATGAACGAATTCAATGTGATAAAGCATCGATGGATACAGTTATTGAAAAATTAGAGAATATTTAAAGCAGAATCATTTTCCATATTTTTTGATTTTTACATTTTTTAATGATTGAATGACGCAAATTTGAATTGAATAAATGCCTTTCTTTATTGTGATTTTTTTCAGATAGTTTTGCCTTTGTTGTTTTTATTTTACATTACATAATGGCATCTGGTACAACCGGTGATAATGATGATAAAAAGAAATCGTCTTTCGGTGGTGGTCGATCTGGTTTTCTAGGAAAAACTGGTACTGATGAAGCACCACTAGATAAAACTTATTATAATATTCTCAATGTATCACCAACAGCCACTCCAGCTGAAATTAAAAAAGCTTATTATGCACTTTCACTACAATATCATCCTGACCGAACACAAAATCTTAATGAAATAACACGACGTGAATATGCCGAAAGATTTAAACTTATATCTCAAGCTTATAGTAAGATATTCAAGAGATATCTCGTTGTATATTATTTTTATTTCATAGGTATTCTAAGTGATGCAGAAAAACGAAAACTTTACAATAGGTAAGTCTTTAAAGCACGAGTCTCTCTCTCTCCCTATATATATATATTCATGTTTACATTTTTCTAGAACTTTCTAAAGTATTCTATGTAGTTGATAATCCTAGTAATTAGTGTAAACATACTGAGCTTTGATATTTAATGTAACGGAAGGATCTTATTGTAAATGTCAGCCTCTATGAAGGTAGTATTGTTGATCCGGATGTAAAAATAGAAAGGATATAGAAAAGGACTCGAGGCTTTTTTAAAACATTTCACATCTTTCTCTAACCTGAGATGTTTTGATAGGTGAAGAATTACAAATCATGAAGAGAAAAGAAATCATTGACTTTACAACTTACAAAAGCCTTTCTTAGAGTATAATGAGTTTTTTCACGTTAAAAAAGATTCGAGTACACATAATTACAATAAACATTGTTTTCAATTTGAGCTTATTCATTTGGTATTTGCTTAAATAAATTATTTGAATCCCCTCGATAATTTATTATAAATACATAATAATCACTGTTTGTTTTTCATGTCTATACTTTGTCCTCTCCATCAGGTCATATTGACAAGTTTTAATAGACGAATTATTCGATTCATTATTATTTTATTCATATTGTATGGTATATTTTTTAATTCAGTTTTGAATACAATAATGTTAGAAGCATTTAGTTTCAAACGAATACACTAGCGAACTCTACAATGCCCTAGATTAAATATATAAGACTTGAGTGAAAATTCAGTAACATTTAATTTGATTACGTCGAAAAGACTAGTCAATCTTGTGTTTATTCAATATCTATACTTATTATTTCATGTGCTTTAAGAGAAAAAACTACCAGAATACTGGATGAGAAACATTTCATTCGTACTAAATGATAAGTGAATAGAAGACAAAGACATCTAATTATATCAATTCTCATTATGGAGTTATTGACTGAAAATTCTGAATTTCATTCTTCGTTTGTATTTGTACTCTTGATATAACTAGTTGAAAAGAAAAATGCCTCAATTTTGTAACAAATAACTACAACCATTTGTTTTTGATCAAGAATCACTTCGTATCTCATCATTGTATATATATATATGCTAAATTCAAGTCTATTGATAGAATTGCTTCACGAACACGAACACGAGCATTTTATTTTCTGTAAGCAATTAGATTGATATATGATGAAAGCAATTAGTGAACAGAGTGCGTGCATCTGAAAATTCAACCAAATTGTTCTTCTGTAAACCATCGTTACTCCATTCATAAAATAGTTCCACGAGTTTAGATATTATTCATCGGAAGATGTACTATTATAATCTAAATGGATATTTACATATAGTCTAACTCTTATAAAAGTGGTCTAAATGGTGCTTGAAAACATTCTTGAATTTGTCATCAGCCTTGATTAGCAGTTACACATGACAAAATATATGCTCGAAATGCTTGGATGATCGATTATTTCAATGTTTCCCTATTTGCCAATTTACGATAGTATTCTTGTATTATTTAGAAATAAGTCATGAGATAAACTGTTATTAGTTTTGATCCATTGATCCTAATTACTCATATAGAAAAATTTCTATATATTTAGATATGGTAAAGATGAACGTCTTATGGCAAATGGTTCTGATGGTATATCATTGGAAGATTTTGATGCCGAAGAATTCTTTCGTTTAATGTTTGGTGGTGAACCATTCATGAAAATAATTGGTGATTTCGAATTAGCCAAATCATTTAAACATGCTATATCTGAAATAATCAAAGATGCTGAAAATAAAAGCACAGAAGAAACACGAGAACAAAAAGACGAGAAAATGCGTAAACGTCTAGCATATGCTGAAGAACGCTCACAAGGACGCGAAGAACGTATTAAACAATTATCGACTAATTTAGTATATAAATTATCGATTTTTACTGAATCAATTCCATTAAAAAATACGGAAGCGCAATATGATCAAGCCTTAAATAATTTTATTGAGATAACACGTTTAGACATTCCAAATTTACTTAATGCACCCTATGGTGACCATCTATTACATGCTATTGGTTATATATATGTTTCAAAAGCGAAATTATGGTTGAATAAATTCGATTCTCAGGAAGGTCACATTGGTAAACGTATGCTAGGCTTTGGTAAACATTTTCAATCCTCATGGAAAGAACGTGTACATGTTGTTCGAGAAACAGTTAAAACAGTTAAATGTGCTGTTGAATGGGGACAGTCTATGTCAAAACTAGCACAAATGGCTGACGCTGAAGAAGCAGCAGCTGCTGTAGATGGCCGAAATTCTCAACATCCATTTCAACATAATGCAGGACAATTAGATTATGAAGGATATGTGCCACCAGAGCCAAGTGCATCAGCTACTACTGCTGCTGCTTCCTCTTCTTCGTCTCCATCATCCTTGTCACGTGCAAATAATACAGCATCATCATCACCAGTTAAAAATCATCACGGTAAATCGTCCACACAGACAACTGTGCAATTGACTGAAGAAGAAAAACGTAAACTTGAAGCTGACACAGCTGCTAAATCCATGGAAGCACTTTGGCGTGCAACAAAACTTGAAATTGAAAGTATTGAACGTGATGTTTGCGATCGTGTTTTGAGTGATTCGTCATGTACACGTGAAACTCAACGACGCCGATGTGTAGCTCTATTAAAAATGGGTGAATTATGGCAGCAAGCAAATGATAATCGAGCATCTTCGACTTCATCATAGATCTTTATTCATCTTCTCTTTTGTTCTTTACAATTCAATCTATTTATTTATATTTTTCCCTCTTTTTTTCTTTTTTGTACGTCTATTTTGTTTTTCTTTCTTTGTTCAGCTATATGCAGTTATATTCGAGGAAACAATACAAATGTTCCATTCATTAGTTTCTATCTTTCTTTGCCTCTTCCTTTTTTTGTATTTAAAATCAAACAGACATAACAAAAACTTAATTGATTCTGCTCATATGTACTGCAATTTTTGTTGTATTAATATCAAAGAAACATATATATATATATGCACTCGAGAGTATTTTTATCAATCGTATTCTGTGCACTTTGCTTGAAAGTGATGTTCTTTGTTTCATTTTTTCCTTTGTTTAGTAAAATGCACTATTATCTGAAAAATCGATTTACTTTATAAGCGTATTGATGGCTTATAATGGAGATTGAACAAAAATTCCCTGATGGATTTGACTATTACAGTTGAATTTTTTTCTATCTGTTTTTCATGTACAGGTTGGAATTTACCGTTGTCAACCAGTTACTCGGTAACGGTCTAACAGAAAAACGATTCTTCCAATTACTTACCAGCAAAAGGTAATTTAGAGAAAACGATGAAATTTTTACAAAGATTGACGATAGTAAATCGTCGCCAGGGAATTCGAATCCGTTCTCAGAATTTGAAAACATCGAACTGGGTTTTCTGGATTGGGGGAAGCTCTTTTGATAAAAGTAAATCAGAGTCTCTATCTACAGATTCGGAGTCTTCTGCCGGATCTTCATTCGTCAATCTTTATAAAATTTCATTAAGAGATAACGATAACTCCTCATCCCGCCCTTTTTTTACAAATGACTACTAATGTGGATATAATAAGGTAACAAGAAAACATACAATTCACTAATGTTTACTTTGTTTTTCATAATTCAGTGGTAAATTAAAGCAGAAATATTGAAAACATAAGTAGACAAAGTACTAATATTAATCTCGCAGAGATACAATCTTGTCATTCTCATTGGTAAAAGTTGCATGATTCTAATCCATCGTCCGTCGAAGTACATTAGTCATCTTCTACGCGAATAGTTATGAGGAAGACAATAGAGTGTTGGTCTGTGTCTCATGTGTTACCCACATGTCAATTACTGGACTCCATGTGTTTGATGAAGGATCATAGACTTCACCGAGTAGAAGACTATTGCCACCAGCTACCAATACTTTACCCGATGATAATAATGATGCAGTATGATAAACACGAGGCGATGACATATTGGCAATCGGGCTCCATTTATTGACTGATGGATCGTACAATTCACTACTAGACAAATAGTCACCGTTACTTGCACCACCTGTTACAAGAACTTTTCCCGACATTAGTAGAGTAGCAGTGTGTCCAATACGAGGAAATAACATCTTGGCGACTGAACTCCACTTGTCGGAAGAAACATTATAGATCTCACTACTCGACAAGGACTTTGCTCCATCGCTACCACCAGTGACTAGCACTTGTTCAGACGATAATATAGTAGTTCTGTGTTGGAAACGTGCAGTTGACATTAAAGCAGCTTCAGTCCACGTGTTTGATGAGATATTATACACTTCACAAACCATCAAGGAATCCCCTGAATAACCTCCTACTACTAACACTTGGTCAAGTGATAACAAACTTGTGGTGTGTCGAAAACGTTTTGACAGCATATCAGTTGCACAATTCCAGCTTGCCGATACAAGATCAAATATCCAACAATCAGATATATATTCCTCGGTATCGGAACCACCTGTAGCTAGCACTTTCCAAAAAGGTAATAAAGTAGCAGTGTGACCAGTAAGTCCATCAATCCGACCATCATCATATGCCGCCCAGGTATCGGATTCAGGGTTGTAGATTTCCCAAGAAGTTGAGCCCAGGTCGAAAGCATCAGTACCACCTACCACTAGAACCTGTCCGAATGATAGTAAAGTCGCAGTGTGCTGAGATCGTGGTGATGACGTTGTAGCAACTGAAGTCCACAAGTTTAGCGATGAATTATATTCTTTTCAATTCGACAAGCGCTCCCAAGTATTCGAACCACCTGCTATTAACATATTACCAGATAGCAATACAGTAGCTGTTTGTTGAAAACGTGCTGAATTTGTCTTATCCACAACAGTCCATGCGTTGGATAGAGGATCATAGAGTTCACCAATTGGATATGTACTCCCACCGATGGCCAACACTTTCCCGGACGGTAACAAAATGGCGCTATGTTGAATGCGTGACAACGACATGTTAGATATTAGAGTCCATGTTTTGGATAAAGGATCGAACATTTCACAAGTTGCTATGTTATCCTGATTATCACCACCAGTGATTAAAACGTGTCCAGATGGTAATAACGTTGCCGTATGACCATAGCGTGGGAATAACATGCTCATGACTGCTATCCACTTATTCGATGAAGGACTATACATTTCACAATTGTTCATGTAATATCCATTGTTAAAGCCTCCTGTGACTAAGATTTCACCGGGAGATAATAAAGTGGCAGAATCTGTCCATCAATGACGCGATTTTGCGTGTTTTGAGACTGTTGAAGTCACAAGTACATTTTTCTCTTAGATCTTATAATGTATTGTTCAGTGATTGTTTATTTTAACTTATGCAAACCCAGGTCGTTCGTTCCGGAGACCGGATCCGGCCGGACCCCGCAGGAAACGGGATATTTTCCTGCTACTTCCTGCCGGTTCCGGTGTATTTCCGGCCGGAAAAACCACCGGAACATGGAAGCAGTATTCCGGCCGGATTTATCCGTACCCGGAACCTGGATATTGCGGAGACTTCCAGAAACCGGAAATTTCAAGGAAATACCACGGATCAGCCAGGATCCGACCGTAAAATACAATAATCCGGTAAAGAAGCAACGGAAAAGAGTCGGAAACCACCGTATTCCGATTAAATTATTTCTGCTTTGGAAATCGGGCCCCCTCCCCCCTTCAAAAACAATTACATCGCATTTTAAATTCTCATTTATATCGTTCCTTGATCTCCAAATCATCGATTTACAAAAAAAGACCTTTAAAGGTCTTTTTTGGGATTTTTTTGTCTAATTCCTTTATTTTAAGGACGATTTCCACCATCGGGATAGTTTACCGTATTTTGGTGGGGTCGCTTGAGAATTTGAGATTTGTTACTTAATTTGTTATTGGTTGCAGAGCATTAATTATTATTCGAAAATTTTTGATAAAAATTTGAAATGATCGGTCCTTGAGAGACTTTAGAAGTGTCACTGACCTTGATTGAAGACTCAGGAAAGTCTCAAAACGCTGATGCTTAACATGTGTGGTGTTCTTACACATATCGTTTTCGGTTTGTCAAAGTCTAAAAATCTGATTTTTAGGTTTTCGGACTGAAAATTCCTATTTTTGTGACAGAAGTCAGTTTGTAGAGACTTGTATAATATTTCACTAGAATTTTATTTGTTCCCAGTGTATGTTCTGGTGTTGTTTTAGGCTTGTTTAAAAAAGAAGTAAAAGCTGGATTCACAGTTCGGAGACTTCAATTAGTAATTCTGAGTATTTAGTGCTGTTTGGGAAACGGCCAGATGAGTTTTTGGGAGCTTAGCGGAAACGGTCAGATCTGAGCCGTGTTCTCTCCGGATTGGAAAATTGCTTTTTCTGTTATCGGTATCCGGTCCGGAAACGGTCGGATCTGGACCGTATGTGGTCTGGGCTTGAAAACGGTGTTTTCCGACGGCGGATCCGGTATAGGAAACGGGAACTGTATCTGTGGATACGCTCCGGTGCCCGGAATCGCCGGGAAGTAAGCCGAATCCGGAAGCCGTAACCGATTTCGGAAACCCGCTTCCGGAATTCGTTGGGATAACACGGGATCCGACCGGTTCCCGCCGTACGTCTCGGACCTGGGTTGTAAAAGTAAGTGAACATGGTAAATGCGTAGACGAAGCAAAGATGAATCAATGTGTTGACAACGGGAGAGCGAAAATTGATCGAACGAAAATTGGTCGCAGGAAAGTTGTTCGAAAAACGTGTAATAGTATAATTAGTTTGCTTTTATCGAAAACAGAAACTGACACCCTTCGGCAGAATTAAGCATAAATACTAATTGTATTGTGATACAATTATAGAATTACTCACAATCACAGCAAACAATTGATGAACAAAAAAGCAAGACAGGAAAACAAGAATTCATAAATTATGAGCGAGTTCTTCTAATTTTTGTATAAGTGAAGGTAGTGGATGAATAATTAAATGGCGTAGTCGCGCACTATAATTTAAATATTTTTTGCTTGGTTCGACTTTTTCTCCACAACTTATTTCCATCAATCGCAAGTTTTACTCACAAGGATTATTTTCTTTTAATTAAACTCAATGGCGTTTTATGTCAACGAATTTTCGTATCGACAAATTTATCTCGACCAATTTTCGTAGACCCATTGACAACAATCTTCTGAGTGTTACCAGTTCTTTTTCAAACGCAAACTTTTTCAGAGAGTGGGCATGGATGCAAGTGTACGTGTGTGGGTTAGAGTATCGGCTCTAGCAAAGATCAATAAAAACCTCTATATTCACACCGAGACGCCATGATAAAGCCCACTTCAACTCATGTGTACACATCCACACGCCAACATAGAAAACGGCACACATACACTCTCAGCCGTGGCCAGAGCAGAAGCTACTCCAATCATTCACATCCCTCATTCATGATAATGATTCATGGATTAATTTCATTGTTCTCTTGTATCTCATGTTTTCTTACGTTCCTTTAGTGGTCGCGCGTAATCGAATCACATGATGGTAGTTTATAAACTCAACGGAAAGTGTATGTTCACTTGATCTTAAAGATCAGTCAATCCTTATGAGTATATCAACTGGTAAGGAGAACAGTTATTCTAAGCCATCTACATCATAAACATCTAATATTTACAAAAGTAAAACTGACAAATTGAAATAATCTACATCACATTCACTAATCGTATAAATTCGTTTTAAAATTCTTGGTCACTGTTGCGTTCTTTTACAGATGTAAAATCAATGCCTAATTATGATGAGAAAACCAAACTGGGCCGTGCTAATTTAAAATCTGTATGCTTCGTTTTCTTTTTCAACGTAGATGTCGAATAAAACAAGAATAACTATAAGATCGATGAAGATAAAACAAGCTCTACATACAACAACATACTCTCAAAGCACACCGGATCATGTTAGATTGATCCTAAACATTCCTATTATCATAGTTCATAAGAATTTTTACTTGTAGCAATTCCACGCATACAAACTCGTAATGTCAATAATACTTAGTTTTTTCAAAGAAAATTTTTATCTTCGTTTTGCATATTATTTCTTGATTATCTCATACAATAGCAGACAGTTTTATAACAACTATAATTAAATTTATGTTTAACAATAAAATTAGATATTTCTACTATTAAATAAAGTTAAGAGTAAACAGCGTTCATTATTCAATTTATTAAAATGAAAGCTCTTACAATGAACACGACTTCATATTGAACGTATGTAAAATATTTTTTTCAAAGATTTTCTTCTAAAATAGTTATATTTTATCAACTTTAGGAAGTAAAGATTGTGGAGAAAGTTGTTATTGAATCTAGCGCATTCATACATTTTCATGTTAGTATTTCTAGAAACAAGCCTTTTTCAAGATGCATTCTTAGTAAAATGATGAAAACTAGAAAGGAGCTTATTATAATTAGGGGTGCACCAAATCTTGAATGGATTTGGGATTTGTCACCAAATCTCTGAGGTTTGGGCTTGAATTTGGATTTTGTTTCTGGATTTTGGGTATGGTTCGAACTGAGTTCCTACTCTCTAAAAAAAAAGCGTATCCCATAAAACCCGGAGAGGGTTTCCGAGTTTGTTACTATCTGAAACCCTTTAAGGGTTTCCGTGACAGGGTTTCCGATACTTCGGGAACCA